>CM035134.1:71839065-72099065 GCA_020205605.1 Panax ginseng | reverse complement strand
CTAATCCTATTAGGAATAAATGAGAGTACTAATATTAAATTAATTCCTAAAACACTTTTAGAAATTAAAATAATAATAATTGTAATAATATTAATAAGACTCCTCTTATTAATTTATATTTAATATTTCTAAAATATTAAATAATAAATATTAAGCTATTTAATTTATTCTATCACCATAGATTAAATTAAATATACTTAACATATTATTACGATTATGCCATTAACTTTTTAAATAATTATTCTTCCTTTTATGGTGTGACCCTTTAGGTTCTCCATATTAAACCGGTTGTGAATAAATCAATTAGAACAATTCTAATCTTATTTAAATAAATAAATTAAACTATTAATTTATTTAAATAAATAATATTTATTCTACAATAGGATAAGCCCTCCTAGCGATTAACGACTTTCCAGATAATATAGATTTCAACATTAATCATAAAAGAACCTTTGAGTAAATAGTTACAAATACAATTCAATTCTTCCACCATACAATGTCCCAATTAAATATAAGACATGGAATTTTTTTCAAGTCTTATTTTATTTAATTATATGTATTTTGACTCTTAAATGCACAACACCAAATAATGCAAATTAGAAACTCCTTTCTAATTTCATTCTGCCTTGGCCAAGGACTCCTGGGTTGTCATTTATCGAATCACATAGGACATTTCTCTTCTTTTACTAGAAGTGGTAGATTCTTTATTGATCATACATTATCTCCATGTACAACTTATTATACCCAAGCATACCCTTTGATATACCCTAAGGGTCTTAAGGAATAAGTCAAAGTATAACTCATCATACACAAGATACTATGATGATCTCAAGTCCAAGGATCACTTGTACTACTATCACTACAGGAATTTCTATTGACAGGTAAGTAAAACTCCATTAGGTATTCCTTAGCGAGCCACGTTCAGTGAACTTATTCTCTAATAAGCACCTACATACTTGCTTTAGTGTCTCCACATAAATGATCATGAGATTAATCATCCTCATCCAATGAGCAAGCAACATATGTACTAATCTATCCGGATTCACTAATCCCCAATTTAGTAATCCAATAATTGGGAACTATTTTAGTTTTAAGCTTTCAAAGAATTAGATCTCATTAGAATGATCATCATCATTATTCTAAAAGCATTGCTTAAAACTATGGGTTTATCACATATTATAAAATAGCATCATGTAGATAATTAAAAGCCTTTAAACAATTAATACTTATTATTGATAAATAAATAATATTGTTATAAAGTATATGCTTTATCATCAAACATGATTGGCTTATGTGCATACAACTTTCAATCTCCCACTTGCACTAAAGCCAATCGTCATGGTATCTCATACTCTTCTTCTCTAAGTGACGATTATCCTGTTGTTGGATAAGCTTCAGTATATGGATATGTAATGTTGTTCTTAAGAGTCCACTATCTCTATAGTAATTTCTCATCTTTCAATGATTCCTATAATCAAATGAAAGTGCCACAACACATGTTTAGATCCAAGATGAGACTTAAGAACTATTCCTAGTTCTGTAATGAACTTTTCATCCAAACAATCAACTTGCGACTTCATTTATAGCTATATACTTTGTCTTTATCACTAAACCAAAGAACTCTTTCTTTGTTTTGGAACCTTTCCAATTCATCGCACTAACGCTTCAAGGTAACACTTTACCTTAAAATGGATTTTTTATTGTTTTGGTCTGTCTGAAAAACTTGAGTCTGTTAAGCCCTCTAGTTTTAATTCAGATCCACCATGAACATGATCACATCCTTAGTGCCGGTTAAGTACTTTAAGATGTTTTTCACTGTCTTACAGTGATCTTCTCCAGAATATGATCGATCAACATCAGGTCTCATACATTTCATTGCATACATGATAGTTAATCATGTGATCTCTCCTTTTTGGAGTCTATGGGGACTATTAAGAGAGATACACTCCATGGCTCATCAACATGAGACATCCCATGGAGTTTGCCATGCTAAACGATTTTAGCATCAAATGAATATACGTTCCTTGGGTTAAGCCGAGCATCCTTTCAAATCTATCTATATAGATTTGCATCCCCAATCAAGATACTCTTCCAAAATCGTTCATGGAGGAATGGTTAGACAACTTTATCTTTACTGATTATAGCATTAGTATGTTATTCCTCATCCGTAGTATATCAACATATAATACTAGGAATATCATGACGCTCCCACTGACCCTTTTGTACACACTAGGTTCATTCTTAATTTTTTATAAAATCAAACTCTTTTGATTATCATATCAAAATGAATGTTCCATTTTTGAGAAGCTTGATTCAATCCATTTCTCTGAGTGTCTACAACTCTTACCTCATCGTATATAACTGGATCATCATCTTCTATGATGCGTACCTCATCATCATCATCTATGATGAGTCCATACCTCCCAGGTATCTTCGGTACTATTCCAGATTTACGATTCGGTTGTGGTACAATAGGTCTATCTACAGGTTCCTCTTATTTGACTTATAGTGTTTTGTAGTTCTTGAACTCTTCAAGATCTATTATCCTCCCACTAGCCCTTTCAATGATAAACACCTTTATCTTAGAAGGCAGCGTGTTTCGCAACAAACACCTTTTTGCTAAGTAGGATTATAGAACATATACCCTAAACTTACTTTAGGATGTCCCACAAATCTGTACTTGTCAAATCTTGTCCCAAACTTATCCTTTGAAACCTTTTCACATAAGTTGGACAACCCCTTATCTTAACATACTTAAGATTAGGAATCCTCCCTATCCATAACTTTTATGGAGTCTTGGGGCCGGATTTTGAGGTTATCTTTTCGTAGATATGCATCCATTTCTAGGACATGACCCTAGAAGGATACTGGAATGTCGGTAAAATCATTATGGACCGTACCATGTCCAAAAAGGTACAATTTTTCCATTCAGATACATCAATCAATTATTGCATATCAGGAGGCGTCCATTATGAGAAAACCATTTGAGATGATCTAGCTACTTATTGCACAAGTATTTATTCCTTGATCTAATCAAAGAATCTTAATACTTTGTCAATTTGTTTCACTTCTGAATTCTTTGAACCTTTCAAATAATTCACACTTGTATTTCAACAAATACATACATTCAACTCTTTGAATGATCATCTCATTTTCTTAAACTAATTTGTTCAATATGTAAAACTATTTTCACGTAAGTCAAGTATACGAAATCCATTATGTAATATTCCAGTTCTATACAAAATATTATTATTATAAATAGAACAACAATTGTTCTTAAATATAATACCAAAGATTTCATTGTCCAACAATAAAATGGAAATAATGTTTCCAACGAGAACTGGAATACAATAACAACTTATTGACTTAATAGACTTGCCGGTAGGCAGTGCTAAACTATAAGTTTCTATGGCTAATGTAGCAACCTTTGCTTCATTTTCCACACATAAGATTACCTATCTTTGTTTAGCTTTCTACTTCTGCTTGGTCCCTTCATAAATCTATATTTATGATAACCAAAATCGGTATCTAATACCCAAGTAGAACCTTAACTTAAAGAAAAATTTATTTTAAACATGAACAAATTTGTATTTGTAACCGAAACTTCACTAAACTTCTCTGGTTAGCCTCTGCAAGATTCTTCTCGCAGTTTCTTTCCAGTGTCCAGGCTTATTGCAGTGGAAGCAAACTTCTTTGCTATCCATATCAGTTTTGTTCTTATTATCCTTTGTTTACACCTTTATGTTTACCTTCTTAGAATCATTCTTCTTTTCAGAATATCCTTTGGCCCCTACTAGTAAGACATGATCTTTCTTGGTTGGAAAGTGACTCTCATCATTTTTCAATATGTTAAGCAAATCAGCGAGGCTGATATCTAGCTTATTCATATGAAAAATTCACAATAATTGTGAAAGGAGTCCGGGAGTGAGTGCAAGATCAAATCTTGGCTCAACTCTCCATCCATGACAAAACCAGTTGTCCTAATTGATCAATCAAATTGATTATGTTAAGGACTTTTGTCTGTACTATATTGCCATTGGCCATTCTAGATCAGAAGAGCTCCTTAGATATCTGATATCTATCAGTCCTACTTTCCTTACCATCAACAACTTGATGTGCAGGAATATAGTAGGAGTATCCATAGTTTCAGGCTGACGCTGAAGCTTGTTACTCATGGATATGAGCATGATGCATTGAGCCAACTGTGCATCATCTTGCCACTTTCTAAAAGTAGCAATCTCTTCCTCAGAGGCATTGCAACCATTGCAGGGATAGGCGTATTAAGGACATAAGATAGCTTTTCAGCCATGAGAACTATTCTCAATTTCCTTAACCAATTCGTTTAATTCGGTCTGGTTAAATAACATCTAATATGTTTTGCAGTGATAATAATTTAGACATTGTAAAATTCTATAAATGAATTTGTAATTAACAACATTTTAACATACATTCTTTTATTAATTACCAAAATAAATTAGGTCTTGTTTTAAATTGGTATCTCCCACTATTTTCTTCAAACTATATTACCCTCACTTATATAGTTCGACAAAATCTAATTAAAGATATGCTAGTGAGAATAAGGATCTCATTTCAAATGTATATAGCCTTTTGTGTGCACAACAAATTATATACAAATAAATAGGTAGACAACTCTTGTCAATTACATCAACTATGTAACTCCTTGTATTTTGCCTCGTAAATCATAATGGTCAAGTGTGTGCACATCCGAACTAAAATGATTTAAGTTAAGTCAGACCCAACATTTTCCATATAAGTGAAGAGAAAACTACAACCCTTGTGTGTGCACAACAAAGCAGTAATGTTCAATTCCTTATAAACATCATATGTAATAAAAATAACATCTTAAATATTTAATACTAGGCTTGTGCGTGCACAACAAACTCATATTAAATATTCAATACTCTATTGTTTATATCATGTTAGAAGGCGACGTTCGATATTCCAAATATCTTTGAACGTTACAACTTAATATAAAATATTTGAGGGATTTGTTATTAATTTGTCTTATCTTGTTTAACGCGCATGCAAATATATATATAAAATACGCGTCATATTAAATAACATGCGAAGCATGTTTGCATAATATATAATATATATATATAGTATAAGCATGCACATATAGAATACTATATTCTATCCGGATTGATTATGGACTTTTAATCTAGTTTGGTTCACTAGAGCTGCCAAGTGAACCAAAAGATCAAACCCTAGGGGTGCAAGAATTAAATTTAAATATAACGATTACATTTAAACCCGGGCTCCATTACAAATGGGTCTTCAAGCGCTCCTTGCTCCTTGATCTCCAATTCTTCAAAATTTAATTCTAACTATTCCTATTACAAAACTATTTAAAATAAATAGAAACCTTGATCGTGATCGAGGGAAGTACATAGGAAGGAGATAGAATTTACATTAAGAAAAATTAGAGAAGGCGAGTGCACGAGACCCCATTTAATAAAACTCATACATTCATGCATCCAACTAAAATAAAATCCAATCACATTGGTTGATAGTCCATAATCAATCTCATTTATTATCATACACATCACCATATGCATCAATAAATAATATTCATCTCATGAATAATAAACATTTAATATATATATTGATATCATTTAATGGGCAAATTTAGTTAGTATAAAATCTAATTTTGAATCAAAATAAACTCCTTTATTTTAATCAAATTTAAATTAAAATAAAACTATTTTATTTTAATTTATCCAATTTTGAATAAAATAAACTATTTTATTTTAATCAAAATTTTTAATCAAAATAAACTCATTTATTTTAATTAATTATGGAATCCAATTCCATGTTAAAAAAAAATAAACTCATTTATTTAAGAAAACACGGATTTTCTTTCCTATTCACAAATAAACTCCTTTATTTTGAATAATATGAAATCTTATTTCATATTTAAATAAACTCAGTTATTTAAGGAAACACGAATTTTCTTTCCTATTCACAAATAAACTCTTTTATTTTGAATAATATGAAATCTTATTCCATATCTAAATAAACTCCTTTATTTAAGGAAATTAGGATTTTCTTTCCTATTCACAAATAAACTCCTTTATTTTGAATAATATGAAATCTTATTCCATATCTAAATAAACTCCTTTATTTAAGGAAAGATGAAATCTAATTTCAACTCCAAGTAGTTATCATGGAATCCAATTCCAATTCTAATTAGTTAGCATGAAATTCTAACTTTAAGATTAAAATAAACTTTTTATTTTAAGATTAAAATAAACTTTTTTATTTTAATATTAAAATTATTAATATATATATATATATAATAATAATCAAAGCAGCTGAATTATTATTATATATAAATATAATAACCGTAGCTCTTTTGAAAGAATCCTGACACTTAATAACAAGTTTTATCAAGTGGCGTGAATAATGAAAAAATCATTGAAATTCACTTTTAATTCAAGAAACCGTGCTTAAATTCTCCTGTGACTTTTCAATTGATGATACATTCGGTAATTCCAAAAACATGTGACTTTTATCCTAGTAACAGTCTTATATATATATGATTAGTAATAATGCTCCCTGCTGCAATTAGTGAAACCGTGGTTATCACGATTGACGGAAAGCAAAACCAAAGAAGAAAAAAAAAATTGGGATTACCAATTTTAAAAAACAATTTTCGTTTTTTTTTTATATTAAAATTTTATACAATAAAATTATGTCCAATTAAATTATTCTAAACACATATCAATATATATATCAAATTAAACAATTAATAATTCGCATAAAGGTTTGGCTCGATCTGGCTTTATTAGGTTTGTAATATTCATGAACGCAATCAAATTGCATAAAATAAGCGAAAACGTGTAAAATCAGAGTTTTAAAATTTTACAAACCATATACCCGGATCACCCTTTATGCATAATTATTAATTAAACGAAAAAGGAAGAACAAGAATCATACCCTTGAAGATCCGAGCTTCCTCAGGTACAAGTTCACCTCCAATTCTTTTCGCGTTCAACTTGAATCCATCGGGTTTGGTTCCTTCCTTTGATCAACGTTAGCCACCCAAGTGTTTGGCTTCTAGAGGTGATCCACTAAGGAAGGAGAAGAATTCAAGAAGATGGGTGGTCGGCTAAACCCTAGTTTTTTTTTATCTCTATAGAAAAAGGGGTACTCTCCCAACTATTGGAATTACGTATTCATGTGTTGTGAAAGTGCCAACACTCACACCCATAATAAGACTCCTCTTATTTATAGATGTGGGCAACCCTCCTTAACAATTAAAGAATTGGGTTTTATTTTAATTAATTAAATTCTTTTAATTAATTAAGCTCCCTAATCTTATTAGGGATAATTAATTAAATTCATTTAACTAATTTTCTTCATAATCCTATTAGGAATAAATGAGAGTACTTATATTAAATTAATTCCTAAACTCTTTTAGAAATTAAAATAATATTAATTGTAATAATATTAATAAGACTCCTCTTATTAATTTATATTTAATATTTCTAAAATATTAAATAATAAATATTAAGCTATTTAATTTATTCTATCACCATAGATTAAATTAAATATACTTAATATATTATTACGATTATGCCATTAACTTTTAAATAATTATTCTTCCTTTTATGGTGTGACCCTTTAGGTTCTCCATATTAAACCTAGGTTGTGAATAAATCAATTAGAACAATTCTAATCTTATTTAAATAAATAAATTAAACTATTAATTTATTTAAATAAATAATATTTATTCTACAATAGGGATAAGCCTCCCTAGCGATTAACGACTTTCCAGATAATATAGATTTCAACATTAATCATAAAAGAACCTTTGAGTAAATAGTTACCGTACAATTCAATTCTTCCACCATACAATGTCCCAATTAAATATAAGACATGGAATTTTTTTCAAGTCTTATTTTATTTAATTATATGTATTTTGACTCTTAAATGCACAACACCAAATAATGCAAATTAGAAACTCCTTTCTAATTTCATTACGCATTGCCAAGGACTCTGGGTTGTCATTTATCGAATCACATAGGACATTTCTCTTCTTTTTACTAGAAGTGGTAGATTCTTTATTGATCATACATTATCTCCATGTACAACTTATTATACCCAAGCATACCCTTTGATATACCCTAAGGGTCTTAAGGAATAAGTCAAAGTATAACTCATCATACACAAGATACTATGATGATCTCAAGTCCAAGGATCACTTGTACTACTATCACTACAGAATTTCTATTGGAGGTAAGTAAAACTCCATTAGGTATTCCTTAACGAGCCACGTTCAGTGAACTTATTCTCTAATAAGCACCTACATACTTGCTTTAGTGTCTCCACACAAATGATCATGAGATTAATCATCCTCATCCAATGAGCAAGCAACATATGTACTAATCTATCCGGATTCACTAATCCCCAATTTAGTAATCCAATAATTGGGAACTATTTTAGTTTTAAGCTTTCAAAGAATTAGATCTCATTAGAATGATCATCATCATTATTCTAAAAGCATTGCTTAAAACTATGGGTTTATCACATATTATAAAATAGCATCATGTAGATAATTAAAAGCCTTTAAACAATTAATACTTATTATTGATAAATAAATAATATTGTTATAAAGTATATGCTTTATCATCAAACATGATTGGCTTGTATGAATACAACTTTCAATGGAATAACAGAAGAATTTTACCATGTATGCGGTACTTCGCATAGACAGATTATTCCAACATAATGATAAAGAATGGAATAACAGAAGAATTTCATCAAGTATAGGGTAGCCCGCGTATACAGGTTATTCCAACAGAATAATAAAGAATGGAATAACAAAAGTTCTTTTCATGAATATAAAAGAAATAATACCCCTTACCTTTGAAAGAAGAGTACTCTGACTGGTAGGACGAGGATATACTCAAAGAAAACTTGCACTATGCTCAAAGCTTTCTTAAACTCTAAAGAAATATGCTCAAGATTATAGAAGAAGAACTCTCTCTATAGTTTCTCTCTCTGGAGTTTCAGTGAATTCGTAAAAAATAATGAAGTAATGAGCTTCTATTTATAGGAGATGGACTGCATAGTAACTAATTCATGAACGGTCCAGATTGATTTACTTTTAAATGGACGGTCCAGATTGATTTAATAAAATATTCTAATAAAAAAAAATTTAAAATAAAATATAATATATTTTATTTATAATCTAATAAAATGAATAACTTTATAAAAGTATTCTGTTTTATATAAAAAGATTTTACTATGCAAAATACTATGCAGTGCACTATGCAACACTATGCATAATAAAATATAATATATTCTAATTATTGTCTAATAAAACAAATAACTTTATAAAAGTATTACATTTTATATAAAAAGATATTATTATGCAAAACACTATGCATAATAGAATATAATATATTCTATTTATAGTCTAATAAAACGAATAACTTTATAAAAGTATTACTCGTTTTTATATAAAAGTTTTCATTTTATTACATTAATAATACTAATAAAACAAAAGCTGGTGACTTATCACGTAAGCATCAATAATCAATACCATGCGCTTATTAACCACGCCAGACATCGTATTTTTTACTACCAAGTAGTTCAACAAGATATTAACGGTAAAACTTAATCGTTATTTTCATAAAATATTTTTGGCATTTTCTCAATCGACAAATAATTAATTCGTTGCAGGATCCACCAATGATTGTGCTTGGTTATTTAATATTTCACGATAAAACGAATATTTCCCGACCAATCGAATATTATATAACAACTTGCATACTTTGTAAAATTTATAAATACTACCCACAACTATAACATTATATCAAATCTACACCATAATATTCAAAAAATTTATTTCGAGAAAATTAAATATTTATTCATAAAATCTGGGGTCTCACAATCTTCCCTCCTTATGGAATTTCGCCCTCAAAATTTACGTACGTACCTGGTATGCTGAAAAGGTGAGGGTACCTTGAATTCATTTCATATTCTAACTCTTGAGGTATAACCTTTGAGAGTCAAATATAATCCTTCTTATCCAAGATTTTAACACGTATCTCCTCATACATTAAATCATCCGCTATCTCGTCCGGTTCTAAATTAATAATGTGGTTTGGGTCATCCACATATTTACGTAACATCGATACGTTAAAAATGTTATGAACACGCGACATACTTGGCGGTAAAACGAGTCTATAGGTCACAGTTCCTACTCGATCGAGGATTTCAAATAGGCCAATTAAATCGAGGGTTGAGATTTCCTCTCTTCGTTGATTCTTGCTTCTAGAATAACGCCCTCTTGAACCTTCTTCAGTCATCAGCTCCGGGTGTGTAGCTTGAGCGGATTTAACTTTATCGATTAAAGTTAATTCTAATCGTATATTCGTTATCTTCACGTGGGTTCCTAGAGTCTTTAACTCTATCTTCATCATTTGTAAGTCATACGAAATGGGTCTTTGTGTTAACAACATCTCACTCGTAAACGCATACGATCTTCTACTCAACGCGTTAGCTACCACGTTCACTTTTTCACGATGGTATTGAATGGTATGATTGTAATCTTCAATAGCTCGAGCCAACGTCTTTGGCGCATGTTACGTTTGCTTTAGTTGAAGAAATATTTAATTTTTAGAAATGGATTTTGTACTGGGGTCAATACAAAATTCGATTTCACGCTCTAGGGTAGGCTAAGAAGTCATCAAGAATACGTCAGGAAATTTATTAACGATAGAAATATCATTCAAAACTGTGACTCTCATCCAAGACTTGGATAGCACGTCACATTGATACCTATCAACTTGCCATCATTATACACGGCTTTCCCTACAGAAAGTCTGGCTTCGGTGCATTCCACACAAGGAAGTCACTAGCGAAAGGCTCGGCGCTCTTTACTTATGGCTTGATATGACAATGATTGACTTTAGTGGTTTGGTTACTTTGAATTTGCATAACAAGTTGGTTAGGAGTATGAAAGCTAACAACCTTACAAAAAGCATGATGAGTAGTTAACCAATCGATTCCTAAAATCACATCAAAGACAAGTATTTTCAAAGAGATACGATCGACAGGTAACGTGAAAGTGTTGATTTGAACAAGATTTATAAATAGTGGAGGTAACAAAGGTTTCTCCCAACTCAGTTTAAACAGACATATCAAAGTCTAACTTCTTCGGAGTTAACTTCAAACATTGAACACAACTAGGTGAAATAAAAGAGTGAGTAGAATCAGATTCAACACAAAGATAGACTTCGCAAGAGTTTATGACTAACATACCCGTGATAATTTTATTCGGGTTCCTCGTCACAAAAAAAAAACGCTCTTTCTTAAATTACCGGCTTTGGCTTGTCTGGGACATCCTTTGGCATCACTATCCCAGCTGGACTTGACTTCACCATACGACAAAATCGAGCTAGGTGACCTTCTCTTTCGCAATTAAAACACGCTTTGGATTGCTGCGTATAGTTTGGACGGATGTGTCCCTCCTATCTGAATTTGAAACATACGACCGATGGTCGTTCTTCTTCCTTTGAAATGGGTGCTGGTGCCGATGTCTTCACGTCATTGTTGAACCTTCTCTTCTTGAAATTTCTATTTTTATTGTTTTGGCCATGATTACCACCGAAGTGGTTACCATTTCTGGCATGTTAATTCCCTCCATGCTTATTGTCACCGCTTACATGACTGTTATCACCGGTATTATCATTTTGCCGGCTTCTCTCTTTTGGTTGGGTTAACTCATTATCGCGCTCCAATAGCTGAGCTCTATTAACAACATCTGAATACAAACACAGTTTATGAGAGATAAGATATTGACGTATCTCAGGTTTTAAACCTCTTAGAAACATTCGCGTCATTCTCTCCTCATTATCAACCAAATGGGACGCAAATCAGGACAAGTCGGAAAACTTGGCTTCGTACTACGACATAGTCATGTTGTTTTGCTCCAACTTGATAAACTCCACCTCCTTAATGTGACAAATACTTTTGGGAAAGTACTTGTCATTGAACAGCTCTTGGAACTTCTCCCTAGACATCTTAAAGGCGTCGATCGAGAATGCGTTTCTGATTCCCACCAAGAATCTGCCTCTTCACGCAACATAAAGGTGGCAAAGGGAACCTTTTGCTCCTCGGAGCATCCCAAGACATCAAATATCTTGGTGATCTACTTTAACCACGTCTCCGCCTTAAGTGGTTCTGACTTTCCCAAAAACTCTGGTGGTCCCATCTACTTAAATTGCTTAGCGGTGACCGACCATGGGTTGCCATTATTTTTACCTGCATTATGAATAGGAGCCGCCTTCGCCTGATGTTGCATGAATTCTAAAAAGCTTCTAAACGTACCGTCATTCGTCAATTGATCAGTGTTGTTGTTTACAAGAGGATTATCGCCATCCTGTTGCACATTGTCCTAATTATTGATCTGTGGAGACTCAACGGTCTCCTGTGCTCCATTGCTTATCTCAACATTTTCAGATGCCATTTTCAAATACTGCCACAAAACAAGGGTTAATTAACATATCACATATTATCTCTATACTTTGACCGACCAATTAAATATCAAATAAACTTAAGTAGGTCATATTGAAAGTAGTATGCACACAAGCCAATTATGTTTGATGATAAAGCATATACTTTGTAACAATCATATCCATTTATTAATAAAAAGTATTAATTTATTAAAGGCTTTTAATTATCTACATGATGCTGTTTTATAATATGTGATAATCCCATAATTTTAAGCAATGCTTTTAGAATAATGATGATGATCATTCTAATGAGATCTAAATTCTTAGAAACCTTAAAACTAAATAGTTTTCAATCGTTGGATTACTAAATTGAGGATTAGTTAATCCGGATAGATTGGTACATACGTTTCTTACTCATTGGATGAGGATGATTGATCTCATGATCATTTGTGTGGAGACATTAAAGCAAGTATGTAGGTGCTTATTGGAGAATAAGTTCATTGAACGTGGCTCGCTAAGGAATACCTAATGGAGTTTTACTTGTCTGTCAATAGAAATTCCTGTAGTGATAGTAGTACAAGTGATCCTTGGACTTGAGATCATCATAGTATCTTGTGTATGATGAGTTATACTTTGACTTATTTTTTAAGACCCTTAGGGTATATCAAAGGGTATGCTTGGGTATAATAAGTTGTACATGGAGATAATGTATGATCAATAAAGAATCTACCACTTCTAGAAAAAGAAGAGAAATGTCCTATGTGATTCGATAAATGACAACCCAGTAGTCCTTGGCCAAGGCAGAATGAAATTAGAAAAGAGTTTCTAATTTACATTATTTGGAGTTGTGCATTTAAGAGTTGAAATACATATAATTAAATAAAATAAGACTTGACAGTAATTCTATGTCTTATATTTAATTGGGACATTGTATGGTGGAAGGATTGAATTGTACGGTAACTATTTACTCAAATATTCTTTTATGATTAATGTTGAAATCTATATTATCTGAAAAGTCGTTAATTTTCATTGGGAGGCTTATCCCTATTGTAGAATAAATATTATTTATTTAAATAAATTAATAGTTTAATTTATTTACTTAAATAAGATTAGAATTATTCTAATTGATTTATTCACAATCGGTTTAATATGGAGAACCTAAAGGGACACACCATAAAAGGAAGAATAATTATTTAAGAAGTTAATGGCATAATCGTAATAATATGTTAAGTGTATTTAATTTAATCTATGGTGATAGAATAAATTAAATAGCTTAATATTTATTATTTAATATTTTAGAAATATTAAATATTAATTAATAAGAGGAGTCTTATTAATATTATTACAATTATTATTATTTTAATTTCTAAAGGAGTTTGGGAATTAATTTAATATTAGTACTCTCATTTATACCTAATAAGATTAGGAGGCTAATTAATTAAAAGATTTTAATTAATTAAAATAAAACTCAATTCCTTAATTGTTAAGGAGGGTTGCCCACATCTATAAATAAGAGGAGTCTTATTATGGGTGAAGTGGTTGTTGACACTTTCACAACACGTGAATACGTTATTCCAATTGTTGGAGAGTACGCTCTTTTTCTATAGAGATAGAAAAACTAGAGTTTAGCCAACTACCCATCTTCTTGAATCTTTCTTCTTCCTTGGTGGATCACCTCTAGAGGCCAAACACTTGGGTAGCTAACGTTGATCAAATGAAGGAACCAAACCCGGTGGATTCAATTTCAACGCGAAAAGGATTAGAGGTGAACTTGTGCATAAGGAAGCTCGAATCTTCAAGGGTATGATTCTTGTTCTTTCTTTTTCATTTAATTAATAATTGTGCATAAAGGATGATCCGGGTATATAGTTTGTAAAATTTTAAAACTCTGATTTTCAACGTTTTCGTTTATTTTATGCAATTTGATTGCGTTCATGAATATTACAAACCTAACAGTGGCATCAGAGCCAAACCTTTATGCGAATTATTAATTATTTTAATTTGATATGTTTAGAACAATTAAATTGGGCATAATTTTATTGCATAACATTTATTTTATTTTAAAAAAAATCAAAAACGTGAAGTCTTTTTTTTTTTCCTCTTCTAAAATGCCGAATCCTGTTATTGAATTCCGGTTTTTTTAAAAGGTTACAAGTGATCCCCTTTTAAAAGGTACATGATCTTACAAAATATTTGGAGTATCTTGTTGCTGTACTACTCCACGTGATTCATGATTCACCTGCTATGAAAGGGTGAATAACTTCTTTTTTTTTTCTTCAAAAAACGTGGCCAGTATTGTTTCTTCGGATTATATATATATATATATATATATATATATATATAATAGTTATATGTATATATTAATCTTAATTATTTTAATTTTTAAATAAAAGGTTTATTTTAATCTTAAAATAAAAAAAAGTTTATTTTAATTTTAAAATTAGATTTCATGCTAACTAATTAGAGTTGGAATTGGATTTCATGATAACTAATTGGAGTTGAAATTGGATTCTATGTTTCCTTAAATAAAAGAGTTTATTTAGATATGAAATAAGATTTCCTATTATTCAAAATAAAGGAGTTTATTTGTGAATAGGAAAGGGAATCCATATTTCCTTAAATAAAGAAGTTTATTTAGATATGAAATAAGATTTCATATTATTCAAAATAAAAGAGTTTATTTGTGAATAGGAAAGAAAATTCGTGTTTCCTTTAATAAAGGATTTTTTTTTCTTGGAATTAGATTCCATAATTAATTAAAATAAAAGAGTTTATTTTGATTAAAGATTTTGATTAAAATAAAATAGTTTATTTTATTCAAAATATGATAAATTAAAATAAAAGAGTTTATTTTGATTTAAATTTGAATTAAAATAAAGGAGTTTATTTTGATTCAAAAATAGATTTTATGCTAACTAATTTTGCCCATTAAATGATATCAATATATATATTGAATGTTTATTATTCATGAGATGAATGTTATTTATTGATGCATATGGTGATGTGTATGATAATAAATGGGATTGATTATGGACTATTGACAAATGTGATTGGATTTTATTTTAGTTGGATGCATGAATGTATGGGTTTTATTAAATGGGGTTTGCGTACCTCGTCTTCTCTAATTTTTCTTAATGTAAATTCTATCTCCTTCCTATGTACTTCCCCTTGACTGCTGATCAAGGTTTCTATTTATTTTAAATAGTTTTGTAATAGGAATAGTTAGAATTAATTTTGAAGAATTAGAGATCAAAGAGCAAGGAGCGCTTGAAGACCCGTTTGTAATGGAGCTCTAGTTTAAATATAATAGTTATATTTAGATATTAATTCTTGCACTCCTAGGGTTTGACCTTTTGGTTCACTTGGTGGCTCTAGTGAACTAAACTAGAATAAAAGTCCATAATCAATTCAGGTAGAATATAGTATTCTATATGTGCATGCTAATACTATATATATATATATATATATATATATATATATATATTATATTATGCAAACATGCTTCGTATGTTAATTAATATGACGCGTATTTTATATATATATGTTCATGCGCGCTAAACAAGATGAGACAAATTAATAACAAACCCCTCAAATATTTTATATTAAGTCCTAAGCGTTCAAAAATATTTAGAATATCGAACGTCGCCTTCTAGCATGATAAAATTAATAGAATATTAAATATTTAATATGAGTTTGTTGTGCCACTACAAGGCAAGTATTAAGTATTTAAGATGTTAATTTATCACATTTGATGCTTATAAAAAAAATTGAACAATATTGTTTTGTTGTGTCACCACAAGGACAATATTTTTCTTTTTTGAATATATGGAGTGCTAGGTTGGACTTAAATTGGATAATTTTGATTCGGATATGCCACCACTTGATCAAAATAATCTAAGAGGTAAAATATAAGGAGTTACATAGTTGATGTAATTGACAAGAGTTGTCTACCTATTTATTTATATATAGTTTGTTGTGTCACCACAAGGCTATATACATTTGAAATGAGATCCTTATTCTCACTAGCATATCTTTAATTAGATTTTGCCGAACTATATAAGTGAGGGTAATATAGTTTGAAGAAAATAGTGAGAGATACCAATTTAAAACAAGACCTAATTTATTTTGGTAATTAATAAAAGAATGTATGCTAAAATATTGTTAATTACAAATTCATTTACATATTTTTACAATGTCTAAATTACTATCACTGTGAAGCATATTAGATGCTATTTAACCGGACCGTATTAAACGGATTGGTTAAGGAAAATGAGAAAAGTTCTCACGGCTGAAAAGCTATCTTATGTCCTTAATACGCCTATCCCTGCAATGGTTGCAGACAATGCCTCTGAGAAAGAGATTGCTACTTTTAGAAAGTGGCAAGATGATGCACTGATTAGCTCAATACATCATGCTCTCGCATCCATGAGTAACGAGCTTCGACACAAGATGAAACTATGGATGCTCCTACTATATTCCTGCACATCAAGTAGTTGATGGTGAGGAAAGTAGGACTGATAGATATCAGATATCTAAGGAGCTATTCCGATCTAGAATGAACGATTCAAAGAAGGTAAATAGAAAGGTAAAAACAAAGAATAATAAGAACAAAACTGATACGAATAGCAAATGAGTTTGCTTCCACTGCAATAAGCTTGGACACTGGAAAGAAACTGCGAGAAGCATCTTGTAGAGGCTAACCAAAGAAGCTTAGTGAAGTTTCGGTTATAAATACAAATTTGTTCATGATTTAAAATAATTTTTTTTAAGTCAAGGTTCTACTTGTGTATTTGATACCGACATTGGTTATCATAAATATAGATTTATGAAGGGACTAAGCAGAAGTAGAAAGCTAAACAAATATAAGTAATCCTATGTGTGGAAAATGAAGCAAAGGTTGCTGCATTAACCATAGGAACTTATTATTTAGCATTGCCCACGGGCAAATCTATTAAGTCAATAAGTTGTTATTGTATTCCAGTTATCGTTGGAAACATTATTTCCATTTTACTGTTAGACAATAAAATTTTTGGTATTATAATTAAGAACAATTGTTGTTCTATTTATAATAATAATGTTTTGTATAGAGCTAAAATATTACTTAATGGATTTTGTGTACTTGACTTATGTAAAAATTATTTTGCAAATTGAACAAACTAGTATAAGAAAAAGAGATGATCATTCAAAGAGTTGAATGTATGTATTTGTTGAAATACAAGTGTGAATTATTTGAAAGGTTCAAAGAATTCAGAAGAGAAACAAATTGGCTACGTATTAGAATTCTTTGATCTGATTAAAGAATAAATACTTGCGCAATAAGTTTCTAGATCATCTCAAATGGTTTTCTCACAATGGACGCCTACTGATACGCAATAATTGATTGATGTGTCTGAAAGGAAAAATCGTACCTTGTTGGACATGGTACGGTCCATAATGATTTTACCGACATTTCAGTATCCTTCTAGGGTCATGTCCTAGAAATCGTTGTATATCTACGAAAAAGGTAACCTCAAAATCCAGTCCCAAGACTCTATAAAAGTTATGGACAGGGAGGATTCCTAATCTTAAGTATATTAAGATAGAGGGTTGTCCAACTTATGTGAAAAGGTTTCAAAGGATAAGCTTGTGACAAGATTTGACAAATACAGATTTGTGGGACATCCTAAAGTAAGTTTAGGGTATATATTCTATAATCTTACTTAGCAAAAAGGTGTTGATTGCGAAACACGTTTCCTTCTAAGATAAAGATGTTTATCATTGAAGGGCTAGTGGGAGGATAATATATCTTGAAGAGTTCAAGAACCACAAAACACTATAAGTTAAATAAGAGGAACCTGCAGATAGACCTATTATACCACAACCGAATCGTAAATCTGAAATAGTATCGAAGATACCTAGGAGGTATGGATTCATCATGGATGATGATGATGAGGTACGCATCATAGAAGATGATGATCCAGCTACATATGATGAGGGAAGCGTTGTAGACACTCAGAGAAATGGATTGAAGCAAGCTTCTTAAATATGGAACATTCGTTTTGATGAGACAATCAAAAGAGTTTAATTTTATCAAAAATAAGAATGAACCTAGTTTGTACAAAAGGGTCAGTGGGAGCGTCGTGACATTCCTAGTATTATATGTTGATATACTATGGATAAGGAATGACATACTAATGCTACAATCAGTAAAGATAAAGTTGTCTAAACATTCCTCCATGAATGATTTGGGAAGAGTATCTTAATTGGGGATACAAATCTATATAGATAGATTCAAGAGGATGCTCGACTTAACCCAAGGAACGTATATTCATTTGATGCTAGAGTCGTTTAGCATGGCAAACTCTATGGGATGTCTCATGTTGATGAGCCCTGAAGTGTATCTCTCTTAATAGTCCCCATAGACTCCTAAAAGAGAGATCGCAAGAGTAACTATCATGTATGCAATAAAATATACGAGACCTGATGTTGATCAGTCATATTCTAGAGAAGATCACTGTAAGACAGTGAAAAATATCTTAAAGTACTTTACCGACACTAAAGATGTGATCATATTCATGGTGGGTCTGAATTAAAACTAGAGGGCTTAACAGACTCAAGTTTTTCAGACAGACCAAGACGACAGAAAATCTACTTTCAGGTAAAGCGTTACCTTGAACGGTGGTGCAGTGAATTGGAAAGGTTCCAAACAGCAAAGAGTTGCTGGTTTTGTGATAAAGACAAAGTATATAGCTGTAAATGAAGCTGCAAGTTGATTGTTTGGATGTAAAGTTCATTAAAGAACTAGGAATAGTTCCTACGTCTCATCTTGGATCTAAACATGTGTTGTGGCACTTTCATTTAATTAAAGGAATCATTGAAAGATGGGAAATCACTATAGAGATAGTGGACTCTCATGAACAACATTACATATCCATTAATTAAAGCTTATCCAACAGCAGGATAATCGTCACTTAGAGAAGAAGGGTATGAGATACCATGACGATTGGCTTTAGTGCAAGTGGGAGATTGAATGTAGTATGCACACAAGCCAATCATGTTTGATGATAAAGCATATACTTTGTAACAATCTTATTCATTTATTAATAAAAAATATTAATTTATTAAAGGCTTTTAATTATCTACATGATCTTTGTTTTATAATATGTGATAAACCCATAGTTTTAAGCAAAGTTGCTTTTAGAATAATGATGATGATCATTCTAATGAGATCTAAATTCTTAGAAAGCTTAAAACTAAAATAGTTCCCAATTGTTGGATTACTAAATTGGGGATTAGTGAATCCGGATAGATTGGTATATACGTTGCTTGCTCATTGGATGAGGATGATTGATCTCATGATCATTTGTGTGGAGACACTAAAGCAAGTATGTAGGTGCTTATTGGAGAATAAGTTCCTTCGAAGCGTGGCTCGCTAAGGAATACCTAATGGAGTTTTACTTTCCGTCAATAGGAATTCTCAGAGTGATAGTAGTACAAGTGATCATTGGACTTGAGATCATCATAGTATCTTGTGTATGATGAGTTATACTTTGACTTATTCCTTAAGACTCTTAGGGTATATCAAAGGGTATGCTTGGGTATAATAAGTTGTACATGGAGATAATGTATGATCAATAAAGAATCTACCACTTCTAGTAAAAGAAGAGAAATGTCCTATGTGATTCGATAAATGACAACCCAAAGAGTCCTTGGTTAAGGCAAAATAAAATTAGAAAGGAGTTTCTAATTTGCATTATTTGGAGTTATGCATTTAAGAGTCGAAATACATATAATTAAATAAAATAAGACTTGACAAAGAATTCCATGTTTTATATTTAATTGGGACATTGTATGGTGGAAGGATTGAATTGTGCAGTAACTATTTACTCAAAGGTTCTTTTATGATTAATGTTGAAATCTATATTATCTGAAAAGTCGTTAATCGCTAGGGAGGCTTATCCTTATTGTAGAATAAATCTTATTTATTTAAATAAATTAATAGTTTAATTTATTTACTTAAATAAGATTAGAATTATTCTAATTGATTTATTCACAACCGGTTTAATATGCAGAACCTAAAGGGTCACACCATAAAAGGAAGAATAATTATTTAAGAAGTTAATGGCATAATCGTAATAATATGTTAAGTGTATTTAATTTAATCTATGGTGATAGAATAAATTAAATAGCTTAATATTTATTATTTAATATTTTAAAAATATTAAATATTAATTAATAAGAGGAGTCTTATTAATATTATTATAATTATTATTATTTTAATTTCTAAAAGAGTTTGGGAATTAATTTAATATTAGTACTCATTTATTCCTAATAAGATTAGGAGGCTAATTAATTAAAAGATTTTAATTAATTAAAATAAAACCCAATTCCTTAATTGTTAAGGAGGGTTGCCCACATCTATAAATAAGAGGAGTCTTATTATGGGTGAAGTGGTTGTTGACACTTTCACAACACGTGAATACGTTATTTTAATTGTTGGAGAGTACGCTCTTTTTCTATAGAGATAGAAAAACTAGGGTTTAGCCAACCACTCATCTTCTTGAATCTTTCTTCTTCCTTGGTGGATCACCTCTAGAGGCCAAACACTTGGGTGGCTAATGTTGATCAAAGGAAGGAACCAAACCCGGTGGATTCAAGTTGAACTCGAAAAGGATTGAAGGTGAACTTGTGCCCGAGGAAGCTCAAATCTTCAAGGGTATGATTCTTGTTCTTTCTTTTTCGTTTAATTAATAATTGTGCATAAAGGGTGATCCGGGTATATGGTTTGTAAAATTTGAAAACTCTGATTTTTCACGTTTTTGTTTATTTTATGCAATTTGATTGCGTTCATGAATATTACAAACCTAACAGTGGCATCAGAGTCAAACCTTTATGCGAATTATTAATTATTTTAATTTGATATGTATATTGATATGTGTTTAGAATAATTTAATTGGGCACAATTTTATTGTATAAAAATTATTTTATTAAAAAAAAATCAAAAACGCGAAGTCTGTTTTTTTTTCCTCTTGGAAAATGCCGAATCCTGTTATTGAATTCCGATTTTTTGAAAAGGTTACAGGTGATCCCCTTTTAAAAGGTACATGAGCTTACAAAATATATGGAGTATCTTGTTCCTGTACTACTCCACGTGATTCATGATTCAGCTGCTATCAAATCCACAGCATAATATTCAAAAAAATTATTTCAAGAAAATTAAATATTTATTCATAAAATCTGGGGTCTCACAAAGAACATAAATTCTTTATTAAATCATTAACATATATGAACAAAGTTAGAGTTAAAGTTTTTTACCTTGTTTCTTTGAGCTATCTTCTTTTTCTTCCATAATGGTTGATGAACTTGGGTAGTATGAAGCTCAAACCTCTCTCCTTCTAACCCTCTTTGACTGCCGATTTTTCTCTCTCTCACTAGCTTTCTATTTTCTTTTTCCTTCTCTCTCTTTTTGGAAGTAATGAAAAAAAAATGAAATGAATTTCTCTCTCCTCTCTTGTATATCTCATCTTTCTCTCTCTTGGATTTCTTGCATAACTTGCAAATATATCGAATATATTTTTGACTAAGCCAGAGTGGTGACTCACCTTGAGAGAGAAATAAAAAAATTATAGCATGTGTCATAATCTCCCTAAGGTGTCGGTTGCATTGCTCCTCCTTTAAGCCAAATATGATTGTTTTCTCTCTCTCATATCCCTTGTGTTGCTTCCAAATCTTGCAAAATAAATTAGCTTAAATGACAAGGTGACACATATGAAGGAGTTGGTGAGCTACTTAGACATAAGAGATTTTGCTAGATTTTTGGGCACATGTTCATTTCCCCTCCTCTCTTGGCCGAGTATTATCCCCTCATTTTGCCAAATTTTGTTTTAATTTCCTTAGCTTTATTTGCTTACTTAAATAATGAACCAATTATTCTTTTAATATTTTTGTTAAGTAATTTAATTACCCAACCTTAGTAACTTAACTTAATCAAATAAGTTACTACATAAATCTTCTTAAACTATTTTACCCTCGTGAAATAATATAATTTATATAACTCATCATTGATATATAAATTATAAAACATAACATAGCATGTTTAAATTACATATTTATTTTATAATTACAAAATAAATATGCTACACATAATTTCTTATGTAAATACAATTATTTACCTACTCAAGATATTATAATATAAAATCATTAACTTATTATCATAAATTCAATTAAGATTTTATTTACTTTCTTAAGATATTCCGATAGATATAATATCTTTTATTGATTAAATTAATTTCATATAACAATTTATACTAATACTCTTGGTTAAAGTATATATAAATATTATATTCTTAACCCGCCTCTTTTTGTTTCATTACGCAAATTATTCCCAACAATTTTATTTTCCCCGCGTAATAAATATATAATATATTTATTAACTCCCAATTACAGGTTAAACCAAACATACACACATCAAATATAGAAAATAATTAATAATTTTATTTTCTCACATTATAAACAGTTTATATCAATTTATTTACATACAACAAATATAATTTAATATATTTACCATATTACGTCATAAAATGATTTATATACTCATATATTAGACTAGACATTTAGTTTAACGTCTAGTAACCCTCTTAATACAGTTTGCTACATTCAATAAGTCTTTCATATGGCTTGCCATATATATTATTCTAACTTGCCACGTTCGTATTTCTTTGTTTATAAGATTTCTAACACTTGACTACTACCAGCTTCTTATAATGAAGCTTTTCATTTATTCTTGTATGATTAATTTAAATAATCAATCCTCTTGTTTAACTAAATCATATATAACACATCTCCAAGTATATACGTATCTATACATACACACATTTAATTTAATCTAATAATATCTCTTCATCTGAAATTGATTTCTTTAAATAAATTTTTCACATAAAAAATCTCTTTCTAGGTTTTGAATTTTCATAACCCTTATTTTCTCAATTTTTTTTTCAAATAGTAAACCATAAAGGTTCTTCTTAAAATTTTAAAACCATTCCTCTATTTCCACTCTAAGTTTTAAACTTTAACCTTTAACTTAATCATTCAAGATCCTCTAATTTTTTGGGTTATCACAACCACAACATCAAATCTAACCACGGAGACATCCTCGTGGAACATCAAATCAACCTTAGAGATCAACCCTAAGGAAAAGAAAAGTTGGCAACAATCAAACCCTAGAGACAACCCCGGAGGACAGCCAAAAGCCTCGTCAACCTAGAGACAACCCCCGAAAGGGCGAAATGGTCATTTTGAGAAGTCAACTTCAACAAACCTAATAAAGCTGCATATAGGGTCACAAAGTGACACTGAAACACTTGCGAGTGCAAACTATGCAAAATAACTCAATGGACCGTCTGCGAAGACCCAAAGATGCCATTTCAGTCATGGACCGATCTTCCCAGATTTGGAAAAAGGGAAGCCCTATGTAATTACGTAGCTCTTGGAAAGAACTTTCCAGAAAGGTATGTCATGCCTCCATCAGATCCTGGATTGCAAGTTATGAAGGTTCAAGTAGACTACAAGTTATGAAGGTTCAAGTAGACATATTATCTATTAAATGATTGAAAGAATAAAGCTTAATGTTATCAAGAAACACTACAAAAATTTGGCAATCTTAGACAAAAAAATCCATCACAAATACAGCAGAATCTGTCTCAAAATTTCTTTTGAGACAAATTTTGTCCGTCTCAAAATCCCTGTCAATAGGTTGCGTCACTAATATGTCCGTCTAAAAATGTGTCTCAAATAAAAAATTTAGATACAAAAAATGTCCGTCTCAAAATATTATATACGAAAAATATCCGTCTCAAGTCCGTCTCAAAACAGACCCATGGGGAGCTGACTTTTGAGACCGATTTTACTAGTTTCAAATTTGGCTGGCTAAATTAGTGCCTTTTTTCGGCACACGTAATTTGAGACAAAATATTCTCTCAAATCTGTATCAAAATTGCAGCACCTATTTTGCCTCAAAATATTTTAAGACGGGCATCGCCCGTCTCAATTTAGTTTTAACTTTGGTGCTAATATTTTTTTAGCATGCATAGTTTAAGACCGACAACATTCATCTCAAAATTGTGTCAACTTTAGCGCCAGTAACGCACATTTAAGAGGCAGAAAGAAGGCGTCTCAATTCCGTCTCAATTTGTTTATTAATAATAAATTATAAATATTTTAAGAATTTAATTTCGAAATCTAAAATTAAATATGTTCAGAGTAATAATAATAATTACTAAACTGTTATTTATAGACAATACTAAATAAAAACATCTTGATGAGTACTATTATAAATATAATGTATTACAAGTCTCACCAAATAAAATAAAAGTAACTTCTAAAACCCAAATAATTAATAAATGAAATTTAATTTCTAATTATTATTTTGAAATAGTAAGGGTTGATGTGATTAATGTGGATAGTTATGGGTAAAATACGCAAATATTTCAAAATAAGCAAGTGGTTATAAAATATTCATTGTTGTTTGGAATATTCGTTTGGTCGTGGAATATTCGTGCATCGTTGGGAATATTCGTGACGACCTGCCAAGCAGCCCATGTGTGGGCCCCATAACGGAAAGTTTATGGAGGAAGAAAACGACAAATATAAGTTGTTTAAAAATAACTACAGAAGTTGTTACCGCTTATAATCGTTGGAATACCGTATGGTTAAAACACAAGAATACGCTATTGTTGCACAAGAAGACACCAGATTGCACCAATTATTGACTCTTACGTAAGAAGGCACTACTCAATAATGGTTAAAGAATTATCGCTCAAAGATTTTATTTTATTGGTTCAATAATTGTTCGTTGATATTTTATATTGTCGTTGTTTCAATAATTGTCATTACACAAGATTTTTCATTATCAAGCAATAATTCATATTATCCGAATAATATTATTAGATAACATTATTGGCAATGTCTAGAAAGTTCTCGCTCTAAGGAGAGGTTTGGTCACCTAATTGCGCCGCCAAGAAGGAGAAATTTTTATCGAAAAGCCCCTCTTTCCGGAACCGCCTCGTCAATATATCAGGATTTCGTAATATTATTTGTGAATAATTAATTATTGATTCATATGATGAGGAAAATATTGATTTTATGTGGATATAGATGGAGAAAATTTTAATGTGACAATTGTTGAAAATTGAAATTTTATCTTTTTCTCGATAAAATAATTCATTTAAATATATATATTATTATATTTTAATAATATAATAATGGTGATATTTTTACAACTAATGTGGGATATATGAGTATACGAGAGAGAGAAGAGTATTTTTGTTGCAATAAATGTTTAAAACATGTTAAACATGTCTGGTGGGACCCCATTTATCGATCTAAATTTGATTATACCTCTAAAATCACCCGCTTGTGGATTTTTGGCCAATTTTTGTTTGGAATTTGGAAAACTTTCTTCGCAAAGTTGTAGAGAATTGAATTTCCTATAAAACTCGCGAGATTCAAATTTTCCGATAAAAGGGCTATTTATTGTGAATTATTGAAGTTCAAGCTACTTAAATAATTGATTTTTGGAAGTTTAAAATATTTAAAGAATGAAAACGTTTTTTTTTGTTTGTTTGGGGGCAGCCTAGCATGTGATGTAAATGCTGAATTCAAAATCTAGAAAGTGTGCGAGAGAATTTGTTATATATATTATTATTATATTAAATTTTTCGCTTTGGTGTTCTAAGCATTTTCCTATAAATAGGTGCTTAGGTTAGAATTGAAAATTACACCGTAAACTCAAGTTTTTCTCTCTATATTATCGAGTTTATTCTTGTGAGTATTTTGAGTATACTTTGAGTATTGCTACCAAGTGAAAGTTCAAGTTATAGCCTATATCCAAAGATTCCAGCTTAAGCATCGCCTTCCGAGGTAAGTGGATATATTATTATTTTTTTTTCAGAATGATATTATTTCTTCAATATCATTATGTCAAATATTGATCCAAGTTTTTATCAAATTTGGAACTTTTGGTGTCTGAGTTACTATTCACGATACTAAGACTATTCACGATACTCAGACATTATTCACTTAATACTAAGACTATTCATCTAAAAATGAAAAATTTTTCTTTTCGTCCAAAATATCTATTTTGGATACTAGCTTTGATTGTATCCATGTTTTGATCATTCTTGAATTTTACACCACTATGATTATTTTTGAGGTATTTTTGGACGTGGATAAAAAACAAAGTACTAATCCTTAATCCTTAATCCTTGTCATTTTGTTTCAATCGATTCGCTTTTAAAAAAAAATATTTTTCATCATCCTCGCCTTAAATGATGATATTATTGAATATCTTTGGCCCGTAAAGTAAAAAAAGATGAATGATTTTCGATGAATATCTTTGGCCCCAGTAGCAAAAAGATGAACAGTGTTTAGATGAACATGACTAATCGATGAATATCCTCGCCTCAAAAAAAGGATGAATATATGATTCCGTATATATATTGATTGATGTTACAGGATAAAAATATTGATGATGGATCGTTAAATTCATAGATATTAGTAGATTTCATCCTCTACGTAACTCTTCTATGAATTAATATTTTCCGTCATGCGAGTATTAATTTAAAACTTGTTGTCTATTGTATTCTATTAGATTTTTTCCTCGTCAAGACTAACGATAATTTGTTCTCAGATTATCTTAGTCATAATATTCTTTATCGGGCTAGTTGAGCTCACCCTTTTCCTTTTTGTTCCATTTTTCTTCTCAGAGGCTAGAATGTAAATAGTATTTAGCCTGGGTATGGAATGATGGTTTTAGAGAGTTGTTTAGTAGTCCTCACCATTTTGTAAAATAATGTATCAATAATTATGATGAGGATTTATTTGTATGTGGATATTGTCTAGATGGCAATATCTCGATTTAAACTCACAGCTTATATGTTGTAACAATAAAGTTGTAGTTATTTTCGCATCTTTGTTTTTGACAACTCGTAATGGGTGATGTATACCGCTTGGGGGTGTCACAGCTTGGTATCGTAGCTTAGGATATGATCTCCATGAGATCGGGAATAGAACTAGAGAGAGGAGAGACGAGTAAATCCTTCGCTAAAGGTGTCCTACCTAAGCTTATTTGTTAGTTGGTCAAGATATAGGATATTATGTGATATATTGATTTGCTTAATTAACCCTTGTTTTATGGCAAGATTTAAGAATGGCAACCGAGAATGTTAACAAAGTGGAGTAAATGAGACCGTGGAGATGCCTCAGATTTTACCAACGAGGAGAACGGCAACAGTCGGCAATGTTCCTCCCGTGAACAAACACCACCGAGCAGATGATGAACGAGGGGATGTTTAGAAGTTTTTTGCAGCTCATGCAAAATCGCATTGAGGAGACTCGTGTTCAAAAATACAGGAGGAAATGATAGTAATTCACTGTTGTCACAAACCAAGCAGCTTCAAAGAGTTGGGACCACCGTAATTTAAGGGAAAGCCGATCCGATCATGGCATGAGACGTGGGTCAAGCAAATTACCAAGATATTCGATGTCTTGGGATGCACGGAGGAATGTAGGTTCCATTCGCCACCTTTATGTTCCGTGATGCAGGCAGATCATCGGTGGGAATCTGTGGAAGCGCATCCATCCAAATGCAAGGCCAAAGATGTCTTGGGAGACATTTCAGAACTATTTAATGACAAATACTTTCCCGAAAGTGTTCGCTATATGAAGGAAGTGGAGTTTATTAGATCGAGAGTAACAACATGACGAAGTGTCTCAAAGACGAAAGTAAGTTTGCAGAGTTATCTGTGTTTGCACCTCATTTGGTGGAGAATGAGGAACGATGACGCGGATGTTTCGAGAGGTTTGAAACCCAAGATACGCCCAAGATCTCATCTCTCATAAATTTTTCTCTATTCAGATGTTGTTAATGTGGCTCAATTGTTAGAGCGAGATAACGAGTACTGGCCAACAGAGGTACCACAATCAGATCATACCGAGATAATAAACAACAAAACAACGATAACCAAGTGGAGAAAGAAAAGATGGACAAAAATGGTAACCACTCGGTGGTAATCATGGCCATGAAAATAGAAGAAGCGAAGTCAGAGGAGATTTTAAAAGAGGAGATTCAACAACCACCATGTGAAGACGACAACACAAAGAAGAATCGGTTCCAAGGAGGAGAACGACCACCGGCCATATGCTATAAATGCGGAAAGAGGGACATATCACCAAAACCGCCCACAACAGCTCAAGGTATGCTATAATTGTGGAAAGGAAGGACATATCGCCGAGATTGCACAGTAGAATAAACCTAGTTCAATGGGGACGGTGACTCAAAAGATCGTCCCTAGTAAAAGTCAAAGTCAATCTGCCTCGGAAGAGCGCTTTGTTGTCAGGATCGGTCAAAATGCGAGGAACCCAAACGAGGTGATCACTTGTAAGCTATTTATAAATTCTGTAAGTTTATACCTTACTTGATAATTTGCATACCCATTCATTTATCTCTCCTACTTGTGCTCAACGCTTAAATTTGACCAAAAAATTAGACTTTGACCTATCTCGTGGAAACTCCGTTAGAGAAACTTTCATCACATCCATCGCTTATAAGTCTTGTTTGATCCAAGTTGGCACCATCACCTTACCGCTGACCTTATCTCTTTAAAGATACTTGCTTTTGATGTGATTTTAGGGATTGATGGTTAACTACTCATCATGCCAAAATTGATTGTTTTCGTAAGGTTGTTAGTTTTCATATTCCTAAACAACCCGTTGTTCAATTCTAAAGCAACTAAACCATTAAAATCAATCACCGTCATATCTAATCATAAAGCTATTCGCTTATTGAAAAAACGGATGTCAAGCTTTCTTAGCTCATGTTATGGATTTGAATAAAGACACGCCAAATTTGAATAATATTCCCGTTGTTATCGATTTTTCCCGACGATTTCAAGAACTTCCTGGCTCACCCCGTAACGTGAAGTTGAATTCTTTATCGACCTTGAACCCGCACAAAGCCCATTTCTAAAACCCCATATCGAATGGCTCCTATTGAACTTCAGAGTTAAAGGTCCAACTACGTGGAGTTGTTGGACATCGGTTTCATCTGGCCCCTAAGACATCTCTCGGGGGGTGCTCCTGCTTTATTTGTAAAGAAGAAAGACGGAGTATGCGATTTTGTATCGACTATCTGGAATTGAACCATGTCACTATCAAGAATAGGTATCCTCACTCGTATTGATGACTTGTTTGACCAGCTTGCAAGGAGCACAATTCTTTTCAAAAATCGATCTTCGCTCGATATCATCACCGAAAATTAGAATCGAGGATATTCCAAAGACCCGCTTCGTAACCCTGCAGATGGGCATTATGAATTTTAGTTATGTCTTTTTGATTGACTAATGCTCCCCGCGGCTTTCATGGATATGATGAATCGAGTATTCAAGGAATATTTGGATCAATTCGTTGTTGTCTTTATTGATGACATCCTCATATATTCCAAAAGTCGTGAAGATCATGAGCACCATTTGAAGTCGGTACTCCAAAGGCTTCGTGGAAAACAAGCTATATGCTAAGTTGAAGAAATGCGAAGTTCGCTTGAGGAAGTAGCATTCCTTGGGCACGTGGTGTCAAAACATGGAGTATCCGCTGACCCGCCAAGATGAAGCAATACAAAGTTGGGAGCAACCAAGCTCTGCGGATCAAGCACGAGCTTTTTGGGCTTTAGCCGGTTATTATCTGAGATTCGTGGAAGGGTTTTCTAATCGCTACTCCATTAACTCAAACCGACTTTTAAAGATATAAAATTCAGATGGAGCGAGGAACGCGAGAAGAGTTTCCAAGAGCTTAAGAGGAGACTTATTTCTAAGACTGCTCTAACAATACCATCCGTTCTCGGGATGGATTTGTTATCTACAAACGATGCTTCTGCAAAGGGTTAGGATGTGTTCTCATGCAACGTGGGAAAGTCATAGCCTATGCCTCTCATTAATAACTTAAAGAGTATGAGAGGAATTATCCTACTCATGATCTAGAGTCAAGCAAGCAATGTTTTTGCCGCTTAAAGATATGGAGGCACTATCTATATGGGGAGAAAGTGGAGATATATTCGCACCATAAAAGCCTTAAATATTTCTTCACTCAAAAAGAACTCAACACGCGGCAAATGACGCTGGCTCGAGCTATTGAAAGACTACTACACCACACTATTCAATACCATCCCGAAAAGCGAACGTGGTAGCCGACGCGTTGAGTAGAAGATCATATGCGTGAACGAAAAGCGATGATGTCAAGTATATACGACAGAGCCAACTTTAATAGAAAAGTTAAGGTTGCTCAAGCCACCGAATCTTGAAATGATGCATATGAAGAAGAAAGTACAAGAAGGTGCTATTCCTAAGCTTTAGAATTGATGATGAAGAAGGAATACTTTGAGTCCACCTGCACTTTGTGTTCCTAACGATTCGATTTGAAGTACAAGATCATGATGGAGGCACACAATACACCATTTGCAATCCATCCTCGAAGTACTAAATGTATCGTGATCTTCTACATACATTTTGGTGGAACAATATGAAGAGAGAGATTGCAAAGTTTATCTCAACATGTTTAACTTGTCAACGTAAAGGCGAGCATCAAGTGCCTAAGGGACCATTGCAACCACTTGAGATTCCAAATGGAAGTGGGAACACATTACCATGGATTTCATTACGGGTCTTCCCATTGGTTTCTCAAGGCATAAATGCTATTTGGGTTATTGTTGATAGATTAACCAAGTCTCGCACATTTCTTGCCGATACGGAGACTTATTCTCTTGAACGCCTTGCTAGTATGTATGTAAATGAGATTGTGAGGTTGCATGGCATGCCAAGATCTATAGTTTCGGATCGTGACCCAAGATTCACTTCAAGATTTTGGGTTAGCTTGCAAAAAGCTATGGGTACGGATTTATTTATTGGCTTTCAAGCATACCATCCTCAAACGGACGGACAATCGAGAGGACTATTCAAACTCTTGAAGATTTATTAAGACTCGTGTCCTAGACTTCAAGGGCGCTTGGGATAAGTATTTACCATTGGTGGAATTCTCCTACAACAACAGCTTATCGTGCAAGTATAGGTGTGGCTCCATTTGAAGCATTATATGGACGAAAAGTGTCGCGCCTCCAATATGTTGGGATGAGGTGGGTGAAGCAACATTGTTGGGACCCGAAAGTTAAGACGTATGATCACCAAAAGATCCAAATGATTCGACAACGATACAAAACGGCAGACAAGATCGACAAAAGAGTTATGCGGATCTTCATCGAAAGGACGTGGAATTTAGTATGGGGATCATGTATTGTCATGAAGTTGCTCCATGGAAGGGAGTTACAAGATTTGGGAAGAGAGGAAAGCTCAATCCACGATTTATTGGTCCATTTCAAATTTTTGACCGAGTAGAAATGTAGCCTATAGACTCGCTGCTATTCTCCAAGTATGTCTCGTGTTCATAATGTGTTTCATATATCCGCATTTTTCAAATATGTGAAAGACCCAACCACGTTATCGAAGTTAGAACCTGACGAGATAGTCAAGACTTAACGATGAGGAGGTACCGCCAAGATCTTGGATAGAAGGAGCATGTCCACGCACGAAGGTCATACCACAAGTTAAAGTTTTGTGGAGGAACCATGCTATAGAAGAAATGACCCGGAATTGAAACGAAATGAAAGCGAGGTATCCTCACCTTTTCAAACACCAGTACGTATGTCAATTTCGAGGACTAAATTTCATAAGGAGGGAGGTTGTAAGACCCCAAATAATTAATAAATGAAATTTAATTTTCTAATTATTATTTTGAAATAGTAAGGGTTGATGTGATTAATGTGGATAGTTATGGGTAAAATACGCAAATATTTCAAAATAAGCAAGTGGTTATAAAATATTCATTGTTGTTTGGGAATATTCGTTTGGTCGTGGAATATTCAGATCGTTTGGGAATATTCGCACGACGACGAAGCAGCCCATGTGTGGGCCCCATAACTAAAAAAGCGATTGGAGGAAGAAAACGACAAATATAAGTTGTTTAAAAATAACTACAGAAGTTGTTACCGCTATTAATCGTTGGAATACCCTATGGTTAAAACACAAGAATACGCGTTGTTGTCACAAGACAAGAAGACACTCAGATTGCACCAATTATCGACTTTACGTAAGAAGGCACTACTCAATAATGGTTACAAAGAATTATCGCTCAAAGATTTTATTTTATTGGTTCAATAATTGTTGCGTTGATATTTTATATTGTTGTTGTTTCAATAATTGTCATTACACAAGATTTTTCATTATCGAAGCAATAATTCATATTATCCGAATAATATTATTAGATAACATTATTGGCAATGTCTAGAAAGTTCTCGCTTCTAAGAGAGGTTTGGTCACCTAATCAAGGCTACCAAGAAGGAGAAATTTTATCGAAAGCCCTCTTCCGGAACCGCCTCGTGTCAATATTGTGATTCTCGTAATATTATTTGTGAATAATTAATTATTGATTCATATGATGAGGAAAATATTGATTTTATGTGGATATAGATGGAGAAAATTTTTAATGTGACAATTGTTGAAAATTGAAATTTTATTTTTCTCGATAAAATAATTCATTTAAATAATATATATATTATTATATTTTAATAATATAATAATGGTGATATTTTTACAATCTAATGTGGGATATATGAGTATACGAGGAGGAAGAGTATTTTTGTTGCAATAAATGTTTAAAACATGTTAAACATGTCTATGGACCCCATTTATCGACCGAAATTTGATTATATTTCTAAAATCACCCGCTTGTGGATTTTTGGCCAATTTTTGTTTGGAATTTGGAAAAACTTTTTTCTCGCAAAGTTGTAGAGAATTGAATTTCCTATAAAAACTCGCGAGATTCAAATTTTCCGACAAAAGGGCTATTTATTGTGAATTATTGAAGTTCAAGCTACTTAAATAATTGATTTTGGAAGTTTAAAATATTTAAAGAATGAAAAAATTTTTTTTTGTTTGTGGCAAACCTAGCATGTGATGTAAATGCTGAATTCAAAATCTAGAAAGTGTGCGAGAGAATTTGTTATATATATTATTATTATATTAAATTTTTTGCTTTTTGGTGTTCTAAGCATTTTCCTATAAATAGGTGCTTAGGTTAGAATTGAAAATTACACCGTAAATCAAGTTTTCTCTCTATATTATCGAGTTTATTCTTGTGAGTATTTTGAGTATACTTTGAGTATTGCTATACTATGAAAGTTCGTTATAGCCTATATCCAAAGATTCCAGCTTAGAAGTACCGCTTCTTCCGAGGTAAGGGATATTTTTTTTTCAGTAATGATATTATTTCTTCAATATCATTATGTCAAATATTGATCCAAGTTTTTATCAAATTTGGAACTTTTGGTGTCTGAGTTACTATTCACGATACTCAAGACTATTCACGATATACTAGATTATTCATTTAATATTTAAGACTATTCATCAAAAAAATGAAAATTTTTCTTTTCGTCCAAAATATCTATTTCGGATACTAGCTTTGATTGTATCCATGTTTTGATCATTCTTGAATTTTACACCACTATGATTATTTTTGAGGTATTTTTGGACGTGGATAAAACAAAGTACTAATCCTTAATCCTTAATCCTTGTCATTTTGTTTCAATCGATTCGCTTTTTTAAAAAAAAATATTTTTCATCATCCTCGCCTTAAATGATGATATTATTGAATATCTTTGGCCCAGAAAGCAAAAAGATGAATGATTTTGATGAATATCTTGGGCCAGTAAAAAAAGATGAACAGTGTTTAGATGAACATGACTAATCGATGAATATCCTTGGCTCAGAGTGCAAGGATGAATATATGATTCCGTATATATATTGATTGATGTTACAGGATAAAAATATTGATGATGGATCGTTAAATTCATAGATATTAGTAGATTTCATCCTCTACGTAACTCTTCTATGAATTAATATTTTCGTCATGAGTATTAATTTAAAACTTGTTGTCTATTGTATTCTATTAGATTTTTTCCTCGTCAAGACTAACGATAATTTGTTTCAGTATTATCTTAGTCATAATATTCTTTTACGGGCTAGTTGAGCTCACCCTTTTCCTTTTTGTTCCATTTTTCTTCTCGTGAGGCTAGAATGTAAATGAGTATTTAGCTCTGGGTATGGAATGATGGTTTTAGAGAGTTGTTTAGTAGTCCTCACCATTTTTGTAAAATAATGTATCAATAATTATGATGAGGATTTATTTGTATGTGGATATTGTCTAGATGGCAATATCTCGATTTAAACTCACAGCTTTATATGTTGTAACAATAAAGTTGTAGTTATTTTTCGCATCTTTGTTTTTGACAACTCGTAATGGGTGATGTATACCTTTTTTGGGGGTGTTAATTGTGTTAACTTTCGACTTACATCTCACTATATTTCATACTCGAATTGTTCATTCAAGTGTTTAAGTATTGCTAGGAATCATTATTGGTTTTATATTAACCCCATTTCATATCTTATAATATTCATTGCATTTGACTTAAAACACTTTTTATGTTCATTAACACTTGTCACGACATTTCAACGTTTATTCGTCACACGCCCGATTTGTCTCTCTTGTGTATGCTTAGTATGCTTACACAACTTATTTAATACATCATTTATTAATGTTCAGAATCATCATATTTACTAACTTTAATGTTTTGTAACTTAGAACTACACTTGCATTCGTGCATGCCTTACGTCCTCCGATTGCCTCCTAATACAGAAAAATCCTAAAGATGACTAATTTTACCCCTCCTCACGACCTAAAATTGAAAAACTTAAAAGAACAAAAGTCGTAGATCTATTCGTTCTCATTCCGAATCATTTTGAATCACCTCAATCAGAGTCCGTATGAAAATGTTATGGCCGTTTTACCAAAACAGGTCAAAATAGTCACACTGGCACACTATGGCGTGCCGCGCATTTCATTTCCATCATAACTCCAAAGATACCCACACCATCTAGCAAAGACTCAAATGCTGTAGCCAAGACTCTGGGCAAGATCTCAAGGCAACTAAGCCACCCGTAAATTATAGTTTTTGCGATGTTTTTACTTCAAATCTTCATAACTTCTTCATTTTAAGTTAGAATTAGTTGGTTTTTGATTCTATGGATTCGTAATTCATAGAAATACAACATACTAGAATTATAACAATTTACAGAAACATTAACCAATCTAAATCTTCACCCAAAACTCATGTTCATATTTGTTTTACATGTTTTAACATATTTAGCATAATCATTCACCACATATTCGATTCCTAACCAAATAAATGTGTTTAAACGTTGTTGTTTTCATTTCGCAGAGAAGAACAACATATATCTATCAATTTACAACTTTAATCATGCATTCATAACTAATTTTAGCCTCTAAATAGACCATAACATACATATTAAACCAAAAGGCTAATTCTTCTCTTCTTTATACAAATTTAGAAATCAATTGGTTTTATTATTCTCGTTATACTATTATCAAATCATCTAATAGGTTATTAATCAATTAACACGATTGATTTCTTCTCCACTTTTCTAACCAATATAACTCCTAGTATAATAAAACTTAAGAAATAGGAATTAGGAGTTTTAAAGTTCTTTCTTATCTCTTGATTCCTTCTTAGCTTGGTTAGATGATCAATTACTTTATCAATCTTCCTCTTCCTTGAGTTTTCTTCCAAATTTTCGCAGAAAATTCCCACTCTCTCTCTATAAAAACTTTCTTTTTGCAAATGAACGTATAGGGAATAAACTGAAGAATGGAGCTTAAGTGTGACTTTTAAATTGGGTTTCTCAGTTACAAAACGTTAAAGACCTCAATGGTTAGGAAAACATGAAGGGTCTAATTCCATGTTTGGTTGCTTCATGGTATATTTTTATTTTTCCTTTTACTATATGATATGATACCTCTTTTTCCTTTAATTGAAATAAAATGGCACACTTACACTTCTCCAATTATCCATACAGATAACTATATTTTTTCTCATACAATTATGAATTCACATTCATAATTAAAATAAACATCTCTATTCAAATAAACATTTCCATTAAAATAATTAATATTTAACCTACTCATTATTTTAATAAATTATACAATTATTATGTATAATATTTAATTTCTTTCCATCTATAAATTGTCCCAAAACAATTTATTTAATCTATACATTTAGTCACATCTTAAATATTAACTCAATTTATTAGTCTTGACACCAATATTTATTTATAGACCAATATATATTCGCTTGGCATAATATAATACATTAGGCCATTACATAACCGTATTACATGTATATGTCATATATTATATCTCTCATTTCATTAAAACAAATGTATATTTACGTTAATTCACTAGTTTAGTTAAGTGGATAAATCCTTTCATTTAACTCACAAAAACACCTTTGTCATCCAAGATTTTAATATTCAAATTATATTATTTCATAATATAATTATTATCTTAATTTTAAATTAACCAATATTATTCAGTTAATTTCCTTCGCCACCATACTCATTTTCATAACTTCATTTACTTTCTTTAATAGTTAAACTAACTATTAACCTCATTTTCCTAATATATATATATATATATATATATATATTTCTCTTCTATATTCACACTTAATCTTTTCATACCAACACATATTTCAAAATTATATAGCATGTATATATATACTCAAACTTAAAACATCTCATAATAAGAATTTTAATTATTAAATTCTTATATGAATAACTTATAAAAATTCGGGTTGTCACATTCTTTCCCCCCTTATAAGGATTCCGTCCTCGAAATCAACGAAACCTCCCTTACTCGATTTTCACCAACCCTTTTTTCAAAATTTATTGTTGAATATCTTCAACACAATACCTTAATATAGGTTTTTTTTATTACCACTCCAACCATTCTTCATAATAAATTCTTGTAAGTTTTATCTCATAACCTTTACTTAGACTCAATTATATTTGAGTATTACATATTCTTTGACCTGTTCATTATCTTTCTCTAAGGATCATTATCATGTACTAGATTCTCAAACCCTCGGGACATTACATTCACCCCTTCTTCTAAGAATTTCGTCCTCAAAATTTTGACTTACTAATATTCGTTCATTCCATTTATCAAAATAGATTTTATGTTAATATTTATTTATTCATTAGGTTGTGCAACCAAATTCTTTCTCTAAAGATCTTTCTAAGATCATCATATTCCTCACCTCTTCCTCTTTTAAGAGTTTAACATTTCCCTTATTTCTGGAATTTAATTTCTTTCTTGAAATTATTATGTTTTGCTTAATTTTCTTATCCTTTCCACTTTCACCTTTCAGAATAATAAGAATCTTCCACAATTGCTCAATAATTGGGGAGCGATGTGAATAACCGGAATTTAAAAGATTCCAATTAATGCTGAGGGGTCAAAAGACCATGAACTCATATCTAGGTTTAATAGTGCTTCACCCCTGGTTCTTCACACATTAAACCCTTTTAATAGAATGTTTATCAATCACAAAGACTGAAAACACCCTCTGCAAGTACTCTAGGTGATCAACCTATCGTACCACTACGTCGTGCACAACGTATTACATCTTAACATAGTAACGACTATATGCCTTACTTTCGGAACCACTGTCTCTGATAACATGTTCCCTTTTAAAGGATTGGTCACCTAAGTTTTTTAACATCTGAATCCGCACCAAAACAATTTGGTTTGGTATAGTTTGACAAAGAACGCTTGAATTTCATGAACATCTTTCAATATTCGTCTAGCTGAATCAAATATCATAGTCTTATACAACAACTCAGACATCAATCGAAATAGTTTTAGCCAATTCATGTGGCATATATTTCTTAGTTTAAGGAAAACCAAAAATCATTTTTATGATGGTCAAGATACCATACTATTTTAATAGTATATTGAGGATTCAGTCAGTATATGACTTCGTCATTCTACATCATACCATAGTGGGCTGACGATCCTATGGTCACATCCAACACCAGGTTCAATTGCATTGATGAATTCCTCAATTTTCAAATCAGCATCATATTTAGTGATGCCTTAATGACTACGAACAAACAAAATACATTTTGAGATTTTTAAATCATTTTTTGTCTAGCCGAAACAATTAGCATAAACATACGAATAACGGTATTGATTTTAAAATCACTAGTTCAATCATTTGATCCAATGTTTTTCAAAAAAACTAGAAGTACAACCAGCAGCACGAAGTCAATAAATTTTAAAAATCTAGCAAAGCTAGAAGATCTAAAGTATCTAATTCTTGCCATAATAATATGAGTTTAGGAACTTGTTCTAGCAATATGTAGTCCAAGAACCAATCAAGAACTGTCTATATACTTAGGGGTTCAAAAACGTATATATGATTATGAGTTATCAACTTACCAGAAGTATGAGTTTTAAGAACTCGCACCTAATCCTAATAACATCTTACTAATCTTAATAGTCTCTAACTATCAAATATACACATGAGAAAAGAATAACCTTTTCACCACATATACATTGATAGCGCGACAGCAACATTCCAATGATTATCAATGTGATAAACTGAGTGCAAGCACAAGACCCTCACCCATACAAAGGTTTATACAACTCAGCTATCACATGAGTCCTCAATTGAAATCCCACCTAACTATATCTTGCTCATAACTTGCTTTTTACTCGATACGAGTTTTCCGTATCTCATCATTTATAACTCCTCGTAAGTTCGCCTCGTTCTATTTCATAGTACATTCTCTTATAGCATTAAGATATAACTATTCATTCATTATAGACCATCTATCATTTTACAACTTAACCAAATCACGTCGTGATCTTATTCTATAATATCTTCTTTATGATTCCTTTCTTATATTATGATCGTTTTGATTTCACGATCCTCATTACTTCCTTTTTAATTAGGTAGTCTTATGATTATTTGACTCAATTTTAACTCTTCAGGTTCATCTTTGAACCCAAACTTATTATCTTAACTTGTTTCATAAGCATTCTCTGAATATATCATCAATTAAACTCTATTTGAGTTCATTATTATTATTAATTTAATCACATTCATCTTGTAGACATCGTCTATTTAATAACACTTAACATCTTACTACTAGAGTTAGGTAACTCCATATTCATGTCTTTTATAAGTCTTCAAGATTCCTCTTCGAACCTTCTCATATACATTTTAATCCCTTCTCTATACATTTCTTAAATTTTTTTCTCATATAAAGAATGTAATAACAAAATACTTCACCAGGCATACGATAGACTGCACAGACAGGTTATTCCAATAGAATAATAATTAATGGAACCATGTCAGGCGTAATACGCACCGACAGGATATTCCAACAGAATAATAAAGAATGGAATAACATAAGAATTTCACCATGTATGCGGTACTTCGCATATACAGGTTATTCCAACATAATAATAAAGAATAGAATAACAGAAGAATTTTACCATGTATGCGGTACTTCGCATAGACATGTTATTCGAACATAATGATAAAGAATGGAATAACAGAAGAATTTCACCAAGTATAGGGTAGCCCGCGTATACAGGTTATTCCAACAGAATAATAAAGAATGGAATAACAGAAATTCTCTTCATGAATACAAAAGAAATAATACCCCTTACCTTTGAAAGAAGAGTACTGGATATCGGAGTAGTGAAGTAGCAGAATACTTTTCTTCTTTCTCTCTATAGTTTCTCTCTCTAGAGTTTCAGTGAATTCGTAAGAAATAATGAAGGAATGAGCTTCTATTTATAGAAGAATGGAAGGAATAGTAACTAATTCATGAACGGTCCAGATTGATTTACTTTTAAACGGATGGTCCAGATTTAAAACAAAATCTTTTAAATAAAATATAATATATTCTATTTATAATCTAATAAAATGAATAACTTTATAAAAGTATTCTATTTTATATAAAAAGATTTTACTATGCAAAACACTATACAGGCACTATGCAACACTATGCATAATAAAATATAATATATTCTAATTATTGTCTAATAAAATAAATAACTCTATAAAAGTATTATGTTTTATATAAAAAGATATTACTATGCAAAACACTATGCATAATAGAATATAATATATTCTATTTATAGTCTAATAAAACGAATAACTTTATAAAAGTATTCTGTTTTATATAAAAAGCTTTTCTATTTTATTACATTAATAATACTAATAAAACAAAACTGAGTGACTTATCACGTAAGCATCAATAATTAATACCGTATGCTACTATGCAACCACGTGTATTACTGTACTTTTACTATGGAGTAGTTCAACAGTATTAATGGTAAAACTTCCGCCGTAATTTTCATAAAATATTTTTGTCATTTTCTCAATCCGACAATAATTCTATTGCGGGGTCCACCAATGATTGTGTCGTCATACGAATATTCCCTGTTAAAACGAATATTCTCCGACCAATCGAATATTATATAACAACTTGCATACTTTTCAAAATTTATAAATATTACCCACAACTATAACATTATCTCAAAACCACACCATAATTTTGAAAAAATATTTCGAGAAATTTAAATCTTTATTCATAAAATTTGGGATCTCACAATCTCCCCTCCTTATGGAATTTCGCCCTCGAAATTTACGTACGTACTTGGTATGCCGAAGAGATGAGTATACCTTGACTTCATTTCAGATTCTAACTCTTGAGGTATAACCTTTAAGCGTAGAATATATTCCAGGATTTTAACAGGCACATCTTCATACGTTAAATTATCCGCTATCTCGTCCAGTTCTAAATCAATAATGTGGTTCGGGTCATCCACATATTTACGTAACATCGGTACGTGATAAACGTTATGAACACGCATCATATTTGGCGGTAAAACGAGTCTATAGGCTACAGTTCCTACTTGATCGAGGATTTCAACTGGGCCAATTAAAATCGAGGGTTGAGATATCCTCTCTTCATCGATTCTTGCTTCTAGAATAACGCCCTCTTGAACCTTCTTCTTCACATTTATCAGCTCTGAGTATGTAGCTTGAGCGGCTTTAACTTTATCAATTAAAGTCAAGTCTACTCGTATATTCGTTATCTTCACGTGGGTCCCTAGAGTCTTTAACTCTATCTTCATCATTTGTAAGTTATACAAAATGGGTCTTTGTGTTAACAACGTTACACTCATAACCAAATACGATCTTCTACTCAACGCGTCAGCTACCACGTTCGCTTTTCCACGATGGTATTGAATGGTACAATCGTAATCTTCAACAGCTCGAGCCAACGTCTTTGGCGCATGTTACGTTCGTTTTAGTTAAAGAAATATTTAAGGGTTTTAGAAATGGGGTTTTGTACTGGGGTCCGTACAAAATTCGATTTCACGCTCTGGAGTAGGTTAAGAAGTCTTCAGAATACGTCAGGAATTTATTAACAATAGAAATATCATTCACAACTGTGACACTCATCCAAGACTTGGATAACACGTCACATTGATACCTACCAACTTGCCATCGTTATTCACAACGTCCCCTACGGAAAGTCTGGCTTCGGTGCATTCCACACAAGGAAGTCAACAACGAAAGGACCGGGGCTCTTTACTTATGGCTTGATATGACAATGATTGACTTTAGTGGTTTGGTTACTCTGAATTCGCATAACAGGTTGGTTAGGAGTATGAAAGCTAACAACCTTACAAAAAGCATGATGAGTAGTTAACCAATTGATTCCTAAAATCATATCAAAGGCAAGTATTTTCAAAGAGATACGATCGACAGGTAACATGAAAGTGTTGATTTGAACAAGATTTATAAATAGTGGAGGTAACGAAGGTTTCTCTCAATTGAGTTTAAACAGATATATCAAAGTCTAACTTCTAGGAGTTAACTTCAAACATTGAACATAACTAGGTGAAATAAAAGAGTGAGTAGAACCCAGTATCAACACGGTATAGACTTCGCAAGAGTTTATGACTAACATACATACAGTGATAATTTTATTCGGGTTCCTCGTCACGTAAGAATTTCACCAAGTATAGGTAGTAACAGCATGATACAAAAGTTATTCAACAATGAATAATAAAGAATGGAATAATGAAGTTCTCTTCATGAATACAAAAGAAATAATACACCTTACCTTTGAAAGAAGAATACTGGATATCGGAGTAGTGAAATAGCAGAATACTTTTCTTCTTTCTCTCTATAGTTTCTCTCTCTAGAGTTTCAGTGAATTCGTAAGAAATAATGTAGGAATGATCTTCTATTTATAGAAGAATGGAATGAATAGTAACTAATTCATGAACGGTCCAGATTGATTTACTTTTAAACGGATGGTCCAGATTTAAAACAAAATCTTTTAAATAAAATATAATATATTCTATTTATAATCTAATAAAATGAATAACTTTATAAAAGTATTCTATTTTATATAAAAAGATTTTACTATGCAAAACACTATGCAGGCACTATGCAACACTATGCATAATAAAATATAATATATTCTAATTATTGTCTAATAAAACAAATAACTTTATAAAATTATTATATTTTATATAAAAAGATATTACTATGCAAAATACTATGCATAATAGAATATAATAGATTCTATTTATAGTCTAATAAAACGAATAGCTTTATAAAAGTATTACGTTCTATATAAAAACATTTTTGTTTTATTATATTAATAATACTAATAAAACAAAACCGAGTGACTTATCACGTAAGCATCAATAATCAATCTTGTGTGCTCTTATGCAACCACGGCGCCAGACATTGTATTTTTACTCTTGAGTAGTTCAACAAAGATTAACGGTAAAACTTCCGTTATTTTTATAAAATATATTTTGTCATTTTCTCAATTCGACAATAATTTCATTGCATGGGTCCACTAATGATGATTGTCGTAAATGCATTTAATATTCCTTGTTAAAACGAATATTTCCCGACCAATCAAATATTATATAACAACTTGCATACTTTTTAAAATTTATAAACATTACCCACAACTATAACATTATCTCAAAATCACACCATAATTTTGAAAAAATATTTCGAGAAATTTAAATCTTTATTCATAAAATTTGGGGTCTCACATTATTCCTTTAACCTTTGTGGTTAGAAGCCCAGATTTTATCGATGTATTAGAGTAGAATTGCTTCACTAGCTCTATATAGACTAGAGTGTTAGCTTCCAAGCACTCTAAAAACCCAACATTCTTTACAAGCTCAAGTATATCCCTGAACTTCTTTTCTGACCTTTCGAACCTCTTGCAGCCGAGTTGCATTCCAGTTATAACACGCCATTCTTCCATCTTGAGGGTTCAAAATATGTGGGTATTTAGTTTCAGGACTCTTATGAGGGTTAGTTGAATGCAATTTGGGCGAAACTCAAGGTTTATTGGATTCAGGTTCTGAAGAGGATTCTAGGGTTTGAAAAAGGGAGGGAGAGAAGATTGATAGCTTTTATTAACTGTTTGGAGATTTTGAATTTATCTTTATGACGGTTCCCTCTAAATCTGTATAAGCTTTGATGTGTCAAACAGCTATTGGTTGCACGATGCCCAGTAAGAAGCTGTAACTCCCTATAAATTGATCAATTTTTCAGTTTTTATTTTCTCTTTAAGAAAACAAGTATTACTGACTCGGACTGACCGTTATTAGCTTGATGAGATAGTTATGGACTCTATGATTTTCTTTGACAACTCAACGATTGTCTCCTGAGAGATGCTTTAGTGAGCGTTTTAACACTGATGCACCCCAAGAGAGTTTGAGTACTAAAATTCTAAAGTAAATTTGTAAGACATCTTTCCAAACTGTATTCGTAACTTCGCTCCACACGATCTGAATAGTTTGGCACGTGCCAAGTTCTGCTGAGCTTCCCATGAGCTAGTGTATCCTTTGGGAAGACTACGATCGTCGATGATGCACTACAATCGTTGAGTCTACTGCTAAACATACTCTACGAACGTTGTATGTCCTGGTCCTTGAGATAAACTTGACTTATCATTCCTTTTGGGTTAAGGTAGCTCAGGAAGGGCCAACCTCTTAGGGTGAACTAAGGGTCAGGTTTGTCCCTGAGGAGCTTACCAGATGAAAAACTTTAGACAATTAGAGCTGATATCTCATTTGATCTTTCTACCGGGAAGTTCATCTACTGCCTTTAGATATTAGCATTGGTTGTAATCATGGTGTCCTCCTGCTCTTACACTACGATCAGATGTTTGATTATAGGCACTCCATGATTTTGAGTTGGGTGTTTGACAAGGTTATCAGTGGCACATTTTAAGACGTTCCTACTGAGTATTGATCTTCATTTGGTTCATCAGACACAAAGTTTTGGAACTTTGTAACTAGTATATTGCTTCATAGTGCACTTCTGATAATTTTATAACATTGTTGTCCTTTAACAGATCACCTCTCCCCTATAGTTGATACTATCTTCTCAGAGAGATGTGAGTTCTTCTTCTTCATGTGCATCAGAAGGCATCCTTTCATTTCTCCTTCTGACTGGAATCATTACCATCATTTAAGCCTTCTTGGATCAGAGAAATAGATATCTTTAAAACCAATCATTCCATGATTGTTGACAGAACTACGAACGTAGTCTTCTTTATCTAGAACCTGAATAGGTGTTTTCAGTAGACTTGTAGTCTTCTTCTTCTGTAATGAGTTCTTCATGATCAATGCTCAATGATCCTCTGATGTGAACTTCCTCATGGGTTCTTCTCAGATGATATGCTTTACATGAGTAAGAATATAAGACCCTTTCCTCTCCGCATGAATGGTCTGCTTTCTTATAGAGATCAGCAATCAGGTGGGCTTTATCCATGTTAGCTCAACAAGTCTTCCGAAACAGGCTTTGACAGAGAATGATTTTGTCAGAACATTTTTAAAATGTCTTAATCCTCCAGCTGGTTGAATCTTCTCGACTGAAGTCATCTACTTCAGTATTCCTTAGAGTGGTCAGATAGACCAACTACCTGCAGATTAGATGAATTTCTATTTTTGGTACTCATGGTTAAATGATTCCTGCTAGGTTAGTTTCCAAAATCCCTGTTCCTCATATATTTGAATTTTCATCATATTGATCATCAACAATCATATTTATGCAGGTATTCAATTTAGGTATGACATTTTAAGATGCCTGATGACGAGTGTGTGTAAGATTAATCATCTTAATAAAGCACTCTTTTTCTTTGGTGGTTTCATCACTTGATTGGTTATGTTTACGGATTTTAAATGTTCATAGGGTAAGAATTAGTTCTATCACTTATTTGTATCTGGTTGATTCATGGAGATGATCAGTTTCTATGAATCTTCAAGATACTCTTGTTGAACTGATCAAACTTTATGTATTATCAAAAATCTAGAACAAAGGTTTGTAAGTACATACTAACTCGTTAGCAAGGATTACTCCACTTAAGATTAATTAAATCTTGATATGCTCATGACCTATTTCAGACTTTTTTCAAGATGTTATCTTCAGCCTAAAACTTGGATGGAGAGAAAGTTTGTTAGCAATTTAAGTTCAACCTTAGTGAACGTTCTCTCTTCCCCTATTTAGGTAGAATACGATCTCTTAATAGAATATTGTTATAGTACATAAGTTGATGCAACATGATGTACACATTTATGTTATGAGGAATCATACCTTTCCATTGTCGATTTCTTGACAGTCATTTATCTTAATATAATGAGGTTAGGCATTGATGTGCATATTTTAACATTCATTCCTGACAGCTTGTTGCTCTAGTTGTTGTTGCCTCTTTTATAGTTCTTATAAAAGAGATCTAACTCATGCAAGCATACATGGGTCAACAAGTAATAGAGAGTAAGTAAAGTATCGATCCCACAGAGAAAGTTGTTAACCTTAAATTATTATGCATTAATTAACTCACTATACTTATATGCTTAGACTGATAACTAAAATTGTTGAATTAGACTAATTATGATTACTAACTAGAAATAAAAATATAAATGGAATAAATATAATATGGAAACAATGGGATCCTAACTTCATTTAATATTTCATCTAATCGCCACTGTCATGCAAGAAGTGTTCACATATCACAGGAAAATAACCAAGAGCACTAAGAGAGCTATAACCATTTTTCAATGCACTATAACCTACTTACACAACATCTACAGATGTTAGACTCTATGAAATCACCAATACAATCACAATCACCATATGTCTATGCACAATTGTAATCCTATTGATTTTAAGCACAAGCCCTTACTCTAGCTCATACGGTGAAACAAAGATATGTCTATACGGTTCACAAAATATGAAAAGCCATTACACTAGCCCCATATTCGCATGCTATCATGATTACAATCCATATTTATATGTTCATTGTCAATCCCATACAAATACTGAAACGAATGATGATCAAACATTTATGCATGTAAAACAATCATGATAGATATCCCATATGATATGCAAAACAAATCTAACATTTAGATGTACAACCAAACTACATATTAAAATCCGTTAGAATCCCATAATAGAGTTTAGTTCATGACTGAACCAAAAGCCATTATGGGATCAATGCTAAACATGATCAATAAACAAACGAGTGAAGTAAGAAAGATAAAATGATCAAACCCAATCGCTGAATAGAAACCAATGATTAACTATTCAATCCTCAGAGAAATCCAATAGATAATAATCAAAATCCACGATGACAGAGAATTCCAAGAAGGAGTAAAAAAGTAGACGTTATGGCTTTGTTCTACGTTGGAATCTCTCCCAAGGTGTAAACCCTAGTTTTCTAAGATGAAAATACGTAAAAGTGATCAAGTCTCCCTCTGACACACGTCAGAAGCGTTTAAAAACCATTACACATCATTTAAATAAGAATTAAAAATAAAACAAAATTACGAAGATCAAGCCAGCGGCAGCGGCAACGCCTTATAGCTTCTCTATCTATCTCATGGGCGCGAGACTTGCAGTGTGTACATCCAGTCAAGCCGGCTTCTCATGCGGTAGCGGCGTTCATCTACCTCATGGTGCGCGTCTTATTGCCTATTGCCTGATCGCTTCTCAACTTCTGTAAGGTCTTCCCTGTTTAGCCATGCCTTTCATGTGGTAGCGAGTCTAAAAATTTCATCTGCCATGTGTGCATGCGCGCTTGTGTTCGCGAGTTCTGTTACGGTTTTGTCTTCTTCATTCATGGTACTTGTTCATTCATGCTTAATTCTCTTGCTTGCTTGATCTTCATACTTCATTGCACCTCCATGCCATGCACATCCTCGCCTTGTGACTAGCCTTCACACATCCGCTCGCCTGTTGCTTCATTCCACCAAAATCAAGCCGATTCCTGCAATTATTCACCAAAAGGAGTTTTAAGTAAATGCAATGCAAAATAACGTGAAATGCAACTAAAACACAATGAAATGTACTTGAGATGGGCACAATTCACATGGATTGGTATGCAATAAGTAGGTAAAAAAACCACTTATCAGTTGTCATTCGATCAAAACCTTTGTAGCACTTTTAGAAAAAGATATTATATTTAAATAATATATGAAATGATTATTAGAATTATTATAGTTATTATTTTATTATATGAATTTTAGTTCAGGTTATTAAGTTAATTATTTTAATTTAATTAATAATGTTATATATGCAAGGTAAATCAGATATGGAATCCAAACCCTAATTTTGGATTTTGAACAAGGAAAGAGAATATTAATATACTATTAATTATATTTCAGTGCTATAAATATATATTGTATGTGTAGACCGATAATGGTTGGTAAATTATGTTGTATCTTGACCAAACACTAGCATTAATTTGTTTAACTCTATTTTGAAACTCAAATACGAGTTCAAGACTATTTGGTAACTGTGTTATGTGATAAATTATGTGTAGTTTAGAATTTAATGTTAATTAGAAAAATTCTAATTAATATTTAGAAACCCTAATTGTTAGAAATCCTAATTACTAAATTAGGAACCCTAATTGTCAAATTAGAAACCCTAATCGCTAAATTATAAAGCTTAATGCTAATTAGTTGACCTTAAACCCTAATGTTCAAGTCTAATGTAATTAGATAACCTACGTTAATTGAGAAACCCTAAATTAGAATTTTAGAAACTTTAATTTTCATTTTTAAACTAAGTTGAAAAATCCTAGAAACTAATTATTATTTTTTTAACCTTAGGGTCAAACCCTAAGGGTTTGTCAAGATTATATTTTTGCCATTAAAATCAAAAGCTAAGCCCCCAAATTGCCCTTTTACATTATTGAAGCTAACTTGTCAAATTGGCTAATGCTTTAGTTGGTGAACTACCATAAGCTTAGCCATGTGCCTACAAACTCTATAATTCAGCCCTTTCCCAGTCAAATCTATTGCATACAAGTTATATATAAGGATCAAGAGAGAGAGAGAAAATCACATTCAAGCCTCATTTATATACAAACACTCGTCCAATCCTGTGACGCCCCCAAATTCAGGTACTTTGTAACGACCCCAAAATTCATACAATATAATTCTCAACTTCAGTCACTAATAACACATCTACCTTCTGATTTTACATCATTATTTGATGTTAAACTATATAAAATACGGAATATTTTAAACTTTTATGTCTTTTTACTTTAACTCCCTGAATCAAAACCTTTATCATCTACATGTCTTTGAATCAATCTTATTTTATGATTCATTTTATCACTGTTATTATATAAAATTTTACATTTCAATCGGATAACCTTTGCATATCATATAACTCAAACTTTAACTTTACAACTCAATATAAAACTATACATCATAAAATATTTAGTACATCTCATGAATCTTAATCATGGTATTAAGAAATAACAACTTTAGCTAAAATATTAATCTTCATGTATTATTTCTGATCCACGTCATTCAAGTAGCACATAGTGTTACCTTCAATCCTTAACCTGCAAAAATGGTTATTTTAAAGGTTGAGCTCGACAGCCCCGCAAAATCTAACAATTTTCATGCATCACATAGCACATAATAACATGCTCAACATATATCTCATAAACATTGGACTAACATAACATACATCTTATAGTTCATATAACAAGTGTAAAGATTGAGTTCCTTACTCAATTAGCATGCTTTATTCAATCAACGTAGTCATAAGTTGACTTTAACATCTCATACATTCAACATATATATAACACATCATGCTCTTTACAATAAAGATTTAAAATAGTTAATCACCAAGTTCACATAGCAAATAGGAACTGAAAGACTTGCCTTGATCGTTGTTTACCAATAACAATTTAACAGCTTACAGTTATCTGCACTTCACGTGCCCTACACAATTATATAATCATACACATCAACTATTAGTCACATAGCAACGCCTAGTAGTTGTAATGTAAACTTCACTCTATATCTCATAACCCTTCCCTATTATATATACACAATGTTCAATTTTATTGTGTTAGCTTTCAACTTATATCTCACTGTATTTCATATTCGAAGTTCATTCAAGTGTTTAAGTCTTCCTAGGACTACTTATTGGTTTTATATTAACACTTTTCAATATCTTATTATATTAATTTCATTTAATTTAAAACACTTTTTACGTTCATTATCACTTATCACGGCGTTTCGACGTTTATTCATCACACGACCAATTTGGCTCTCTTGTGTGTGCTTAGTATGCATATACTGTGACACCCCCAAATCCAGGTACTTCAATCCCACAGGATCTGGTGTTCACTTAATCAAACATTCATATCTAACTACCCAATCACAATAAAACTGGATAAATAAAACCTTTCCCATTAAAGGGTTACATAATAAAATCTCCCAGGTTATCTAACCTTTAAATACAATTATTCAAATGCGGAAATTAAATAAACTTCATTAAAACCAAGTCTAAGATCATCATAATAAAAGTCTAACATCTTAATCAAAGTAAAAATTACAAGTCTTCATCACTTGCACATTTTTCCCTTTCCTTTGCTAGTCGAAGGTTCATCTACCTTCACTTCTTTAGCTGCAATGAGTTTATAAATACACAAGAGTGAGCAAATCAATTACTCAGTGGATATAATATGGAATCAGTAGGAGTATAGCAATAATAACTGCCAAAATAGGCTCATCAACAATGAATAGTACTCTATCAACAATAATCAGGAACTGAAATCCCAAGATATGGAAAATATACATCACTGAGGGTCGTAAGACCACGAACTACGTCCACAGTTGCAAGTAATCTTTCAACTCCAACTTTAACAGTCATAAGACTATAAGGACCTCGTACTTAGGGGGATCAGCCCATCGTACAATGTATTATGCACAAACATTTTAACGCTATGCGTAAGTTAACCCCTAATCATAACAATAGGGTTGTTCATCTCAGTATTTAGAGTAAAAGTCCGTACCAAAGGAAGTTTGGTTTGGATAAGCTTTCAAGGTAATTTGGAATTCAACGAACATCAACTAAGCATTAGTTGAATAAAACCAATAACATTATACTATAGAATAATCGTGATTGAATCAATCATGGCAAACTAAACTCATGCTTTAGGAATAATCTAAGAGCATACAATTTGAAAAACTATAACACCTTGCTTGAACAATACTAAGCCAAGGTTAATTAGAATTGAATACTAAGCATGCATAGCAAGTTGATCGATAAAAATGTTCAACATTAGAAGATATAAATTTTGCATACTAAACAACAAGAATAATTTACATCATTATATCATAAGCGAATTGAAAATAGTAGTTTGATTAACAAGATAATAGATTAGAAAACTTGCTCAATGTAAAAAGAAAGTTTAGAAAACTTGGTCAATAAAAAGAAGGTTTAGAAAACTTGCCTTGTTCGTAGGCTAAACCGAATCAGTACGAATCACAATATCCTATAAACATATGTCATCATGACATAGTTAGCCATTACCATTTTACAACCATAACTAAGTACGTACATCATTTAAAAATTGGATTTTTTTAATCAAATAATCAAGTTATAACACAAGTTAATCCTTAATAATGTAATTTTTCATAGTATAGAAATACTAAAATCAACATTTTACAGTCCTACTATCATCACATAACTTTTCTTAAAATTTCATGTACAAAAAGTACACTATCAGACTATTACGCTAACTTCGCGCATATTAGCTACGCTTTACATCTTGTGGTTCGTGGTCATGGCGTGAGCATGTAACGCTTCTTGGCCAGCAGTACAAAACTTCTAAAGTCATGGCTATAAGGTATACCGGTGCTTATTTTGGCTAAAAATAACATCTTGTCATATGCATGCTTAAATCAATAGCTTCGATCGATTGGCAACTAATAATACGAGAAAAAAAAGCCAATTTTGGCCTACAAGCTCGTTTCTAACAGACTAATTCACATACAATTCATATAAAAACTTCATGTAAACATAATTCAAGAATTCCTAACATGTTTCTACCCATACAACAACATAAACAACAAAATTAACACATCCAATTTCACTGTTTTTGGCTAAAAACTCACTTTTTGATATTTTTGATGAAAATCAACACTGAAATTTTGTTTTTCAACCAAAACCATTAATTCAAAGTATTTTATCAAAGTATATATATACTCTAACAAATTGAATAGCCAATTTATCAATAAAACAACTAAACAACCCATAATTTCTATTTTAACTAAACAATATATAATCACAAAAACTCTCTATAAATACTTTTTCTTCACAAATTACATACATATCATCAATTCATTTATTATAATCATATATATCCTATGAAAATAACCTTATAACACTAGTTTATCACATGAACACACATAAAATCAACAATTATCTTATCATAAGAATTTTTACAGAGAAATAGGAGAAAGCTAAAACTTTTAAAACTAAAAGAAATAGGAGAATACCTTGAAGAAGATGATGATGACTATTCCTTTCTATTCTCAAGCTTTTTCTTCTCCAACCTCTAGCCTCTCTTCCTCTCTTCTTTTCTTCTTCTCTTTTTCTTTTCTTCTTCTTCCTCTGAGTTTTTCTTTCTTCTCTTTAACCTCTCTCCTCTATTCTTACGTCTTAACAAATAACGTATATAGGATATAATATATTGTGATTATATAATATAAATATAAAACATATAACTAATATCAGTTATTTGAGTTTTGAAAATCAAAAGCCATAAGGCTTGCTTGGCTAACCACTAAAAATATAATCAATTAATCCTTATGCCTTGTTTGGTAAAACACAAATAGATTAAAGACTTAATAGGCATTAGGCCTTGTTTGGAAAAACTGAATTAAAATTCTTTTAAGTTATTTAAATAACTCCTTTATAAAAGGTTATTTGTCACACTTTACTAAATTAAATTAATCTTAATAACAATTTATTAAATTACTACCTCACATAAATCATTACCACAAAATTAAAATTTTCTATATAATTATAACTTTATTTAATCAACTAACACATCTTTTTTAATTACAAATTCCAATAAAAAGAATAGTAATTCAATTAATCAAAACTCTATAACTTAATAATTAAATTAATTTAGCAAAGTAATTAATTTCCTTAATTATTTACTTAATAAATAGTTAACCAAATTGAATCAAATTTGAACAATTATCCAATTAACAATAACCACATCCCAAGATAGGAGTATAGCAATAATAACTGCCAAAATAGGCTCATCAACAATGAATAGTACTCTATCAACAATAATCAGGAACTGAAATCCCAAGATATGGAAAATATACATCACTGAGGGTCGTAAGACCACGAACTACGTCCACAGTTGCAAATAATCTTTCAACTCCAACTTTTAACAAATATAAGACTATAAGGACCTCGCACTTGGGGATCGACCCTTCAATACAATGTATTGTGCACAAACATTTTAACGCTATGCGTAAGTTAACCCCTAGTCATAACAATAGGGTTGTTCATCTCAGTATTTAGAGTACAAGTCCGCACCAAAGGAAGTTTGGTTTGGATAAGCTTTCAAGGTAATTTGGAATTTAACGAACATCAACTAAGGATTAGTTGAATAAAACCAATAACATTATACTATAGAATAATCGTGATTGAATCAATTATGGTAAACTAAAGTCATGCTTTAGGAATAATCTAAGAGCATACAATTTGAATAACAATAACACCTTGCTTGAATAATACTAAGCCAAGGTTAATTAGAATTGAATACTAAGCATGCATAGCAAGTTGATCGATAAAAATGTTCAACATTAGAAGATATAAATTTTGCATGCTAAACAACCAGTTAAATACAAGAATAACTTGCTCAAGAATAACTTACATCATTATATCAAAATCGAATTGAAAATAATAGTTTGATTTACAAGATAATAGATTAGAAAACTTGCTCAATGTAAAAAGAAAGTTTAGAAAACTTGCTCAATAAAAAGAAGGTTTAGAAAACTTTCCTTGTTCGTAGGCTAAACCAAATCAATACGAATCACAATATCCTGTAAACATATGTCATCATGACATAGTTAGCCATTACCATTTTACAACCATAACTAAGTACGTACATCATTTAAAAATTGGATTTTTTAATCACATAATCAAGTTATAACACAAGTTAATCCTTAATAATGTAATTATTCATAGTATAGAAATACTAAAATTAACATTTTACAGTCCTACTATCATCACATAACTTTTCTTAAAATTTCATGTACAAAAAGTACACTGTCAGACCATTCGCTAACTTCGTGTTGCTTGTACATGAGCAGGCGCTACTATGGCAGGAACAAATCTAAAAAGCCATGTCATGCGAGTAGCCGGCCGTACTATGACGTGAAACTAACATTCTTGGGCGCGGTATACATGCATGAAGAAATCGATTAGCTTTCAATCAACCAGCAACATCACAGGAAAAAGCCAATTTTGGCCTACAAGCTCGTTTCTAACAGACTAATTCACATACAATTCATACAAAAACTTCATGTAAACATAATTCAAGAATTCCTAACATGTTTCTACCCATACAATAACATAAACAACAAAATTAACACATCTAATTTCATTGTTTTTGGCTAAAAACTCACTTTTTGATATTTTTGATGAAAATCAACACTAAAATTTTGTTTTTCAACCAAAACCATTAATTCAAAGCATTTTATCAAAGTATATATATACTCTAACAAATTGAATAGCCAATTTATCAATAAAACAACTAAAAAACTTATAATTTCTATTTTAACTAAACAATATATAATCACAAAAACTCTTTGTAAAATACTTTTTCTTCACAAATTACATACATATCATCAATTCATTGATTATAATCATATATATCCTATGAAAATAACCTTATAACACTAGTTTATCACATGAACACACATAAAATCAACAATTATCTTATCACAAGAATTTTACAGAGAAATAAGAGAAAGCTAAAACTTTTAAAACTAAAAGAATTAGGAGAATACCTTGAAGAAGATGATGATGGCTATTCCTTTCTATTCTCAAGCTTTTTCTTCTCCAACCTCTAGCCTCTCTTCCTCTCTTCTTTTCTTCTTCTATTCTTCTTTTCTTCTTCTTCTTCTTATGAGTTTTTCTTTCTTCTCTCTAACCTCTCTCCTTTATTCTTACGTCTTAACAAATAACGTATATAGGATATAATATATATTGATTATATAATATAAATATAAAACATATAACTGATATCAGTTATTTGAGTTTTGAAAATCAAAAGCCATAAGGCTTGGTTGGCTAACCACTAAAAATATAATCAATTAATCCTTATGCCTTGTTTGGTAAAACACAAATAGATTAAAGACTTAATAGGCATTAGGCCTTGTTTGGAAAAACTAAATTAAAATTCTTTTAAGTTATTTAAATAACTCCTTTATAGAAGGTTATTTGTCACACTTTACTAAATTAAATTAATCTTAATAACAATTTAATAAATTACTACCTCACATAAATCAATACCACAAAATTAATTTTTTTAATATAATTATAACTTTATTTAATCAACTACCACATCCTTTTTAATTACAAATTCCAATAAAAAGAATAGTAATTCAATTAATAAAAAATCTCTAACTTAATAATTAAATTAATTTAGCAAAATAATTAATTTCTTTAATTATTTACTTAACAAATAGTTAACCAAATTGAATCAAATTTGAACAATTATCCAATTAACAATAACCACATCCATTAAATACTTAAATAATTCAATAAATATTCAATATAACAATTTATAAAATTCTAGAATGTTACATATACAACTTATTTAATATATCATTTATTAATGTTAAGCATCATTATACTTCATAATATTCATGTTCTATAACTTAGAACAACATCTAATATCGTCGACATCACTATACTTGTGTATGTGCATGTCCGACGCCCTCCGATTGCCTCCAAATACGAATCAGTCAAAAAGATGACCATTTGGACTACTGTTTCCAATCTCAAATTGAATAACTTAAAGAATAAAGGTTGTAGATCTATTCGTCCTCGTTCCTAATCATCTTGAATCACCTCAATCGGAGTTCGTATGAAAACGGTATGCCTATTTTACTAAAATAGGTCAAAGCAGTCACACCTGACATACTTTGGGCATAGCTGCGCCCAATTAAGCCTTGGGCACAAGGCAATCATTGATTAGCGAAAAGCAGGACACAAGCTACTTTGTTATCGCAATTTTTGACCCTTTTTCTCCTACTAATCTTCATAACTTGAGTTATATAGATCCAAATTAGTCCGTTTTAGATTCTATGGATTCGTAATTCATAGAACTACAACATACTAGAATTCTAACAATTTATAAAAACATTAATCAACCTAAAATTTGACCCAAAACACATGTTCATACTCTATTTTCATGTTTTAAACATATCTAGCGAATTCATTCACTACGAATTCGTTTTACATCCGTTTTTGATCATTCCAATTGGGTTATTTTCGTTTCTTCACATACTAACATAATCCAATACCAATTTATAGATTATAATACCTATTGATCATAAAATTTTGTACTTTCAAAAGCTAATTTTCATGGAAAAACATTGTTATAAGAATTCTTTCTACTACAACCCAATTTCATGTTTTTAATCATCAAATAACACCTACATAGGATAGATAATAGATTATAAACCCTTTACAACACAATTATCGATTATTCCAATAAATCATTCCCCCAATTTCTTCCCTTTTCCCAAAATTCAAGAATATCAATCATAATTTTCATGGATTCTCTTACTACAATCATGTATAAATATTAACCATATATGATGATTATCAATTTATAATCCATATATACAAGTATATATATCAATTCAATCATAACTATAAGTTTTTAGGGAATAACCACAAAGAAATAAAAACATATAGGTTAGAAGAAATTTATACCTTAAACCCTTGATTGCATGCTAGCAAAATTGAGAGCAATTCTTTTCCCCAAAACCCTTCTTCTCTAACCAAGCTTTCTCTCTAATCTCTATGTTTCTCTTTTGAAGTTCTATTATCTAGACTTAGGGGAAAAATAAGAAGCGTAGAAAAAAATAACTGACCTCCCTCACCCCACGTACTCATCAGTTTTAAAAAAAAATAAAAGACGTCAGATGAAAAAAACCAAATGCCACAAGGCCTTGTTTGGTTAACCAAAAATTTCTCCAAACTAAATTATTTAAATAATCTTATATTATATAGTTTCATGTCACACCTTTAGTTAATTAAATAACTTTAGCTCAATTAATTTTAATAACTTGTAATGGTAATTAAAATAATTTCTATTATAATTATATTTATGAATAATAAATAATTATATATCTAATTTAATAAATAAATTAGACACATTACTTTATTTAATTTATTTATTTTCTTTAATATTAAACAATTCATTTAATTTAATTATTTTCTTAAATATTAAGCAATTGATTTAATTTAATTATTTCCTTAAATTAAATCCTTCAAATAAAATTATCATTACTCAATTTAATTAACATTAATCAATTTAGTTACTAAATTAATTCTCCACAATTCATCAATTATTTATTTCATCAATAAATAAATTAATTAAAATAATTATTTAATTCTATAAATATTTTAAATTAATTACTAAAATTATTTAATTCTTTCAATAGTTATCCTAACTATTAAACCTCACTTTCTCAATATATGAATACATATTTCTCTTCACACCCGATCATATATTTCAACATATATAGGACGTATATATACATACTCAAACTCAAAACATCTTATAATAATAATTTTAATTATTAAATTGCTATTTTAATAATTTATAAAAATTCGGGTTGTCACATACTTGAAACCCGAACTCGGTGCTTCACGATACCATTTCTATGAGCGGAATAATAATACTAATACTAATAATAATATAAATACCAAACTTAATTTACATATATACCAGAATCTAATCCCAAATACGCAACCTTTAAACATTCATTACAATACATGATAGATAATATATATCATCCTTATCTTAATAAAGTCAAACTATTACATAATATAACACCAACTTATTATGCAACTTTTCCTTTCCCTTTGTTCTTAGCCGAGCCTTCTAGTTGTTCACACTTAGCTGAAAACATTTAAATTAAGCAAGGATGAGCTTTTGAGTGCTCAGCAAGTAATAGCAATCAATAACAGTTATTTGAAAGGATTAAAAGTTTTCTTTGAATGACATTTCTACAACGAATTAACAATTGTGAAGTAAGCTGAACCAATAATAAACAACATATCATTTCGATTTCAAATTTTTGAAACTACGTACTGACTATAAATGAGGATCAATCGACATACTATGAACATTGTTTTCTATTTTTGAAAAGGTTAAACAAAACTTCATATGTAAACCGTCATAACTTACAGGCACGGGGGTGATCAGCCCGTTATGTCCTGTATTGATCAATACTACATAAAAGAATGATATTTTCGTCCAGCATATCCTCCATAGGCGCATAAAAGTTTCCCAGATTCAGGATGTTTATACTAGTCTAGAATCTGAACCAAAACAATTCGGTTGGATACAATAAAGTTCTATCTTGTTCAACAATATTTCTAAATCTGTGTCTAGCTTAATCAAATAGCTTAGACGGCTTTTAAGTCAATGTATACATACTGGAAACCAATAAGTATGTATCAACATGTGATAAAATATAATGATTATCCAAGTGAGGACACTTGTATAACCATGCTTAAAAATTAACGAACAGAATATATATCTTGATCTATAATAACAGAATTAAGGAACTTGTACAATAGATTATAATTTAATAACTTACTTATACAGAATCATTGCATAAATATATACAAAGGTTAATATATTTGAACAATGAAAAAGAATAGTTCAGATGTTTGCTTACGCATGTCCATTGCATAAAGTAAATGCAAAGATAGGATACTTGCCTAGTCTGCTGCTTACAGTTATGCAACGTAGTTTTATCTTTTATATCAAGCTATATCATTAATATGATCATTTATTTGATTAGAATAATATAATAACTTAACACATAGTACTGCTATTTGCAGTCAGCACATAATCTAATCACATTGTCACATAAGTTTAACAGTCATTGGATCACAAATAAACACATATCCAGTCAATTTATCTAAATCCAAATCAATTTTTGAAACATTTCAGTGTACCGACGGCTTTATCGGGTAATTATCGAGTCTAAGACTCTATCCTGAAGTTCAATATCCATTTGGATAACTTAAATATCTGTGACGCCCCCAAAATAGGTATACATCACCCATCTTGAGTCACCAAATGCATGGTACAGAATTCAAATACAAACTTAATTATACAACATGAGCTGTGAGTTTTAATACAAATATTGTCTTCTAGATAGTATTCAAACTCAAAAAACAATAAAACATAATATGAGAGTTTTAACATGAATATTGTCATCTAGACAATATGTGACGCCCCCAAAATAGGTATACACGACCCTTTCTGAGTCACCAGATATCACATTATAAAAATCAAATACAAACTTCATTTATACAACTGTTGAACTGTCGTATAGAATACGACCACAGTTAACTATGAGTTTTAATACAAATGTATGCAACTCTCATGGTACCTCGACCACAACCTTACAATGATACTTTACATAAAAGTATAGTCAAAAACTATTTTAGGAATTAAAATCATTGGGAAGTGATCAATGAAACATTCGTACATAGGAGGCCACGTCTAGGTTATGATAGATATCATATATCCACAGAATTATCCTTGGTTGACCCAATAGACCCCAAAGAAAAATGAGAAGATTACTATCATCTTCTTTCCAATGGTGAGTCTTCTCTTGACATATAACTATCTCCACTGTCTCCAAGTGAAAATTATATTTCAAATAAACTCCAAGATCATATAGGTAGTGCTCGTAGATATACTCAGCCAATGGATGTGCACAACCCTGTCTTATGATAACACCAGGTTGTATGTCATTAGACATCTTGTATGATAGTCACAAAATACCCTTCCAAAGTTGGGTTCACCTCACCCTATTTGGTTCACCAAAATTAAATATCAAATGACGTATACAATACGACACACTTATCTAAAGTTCTCAATAAAATTATTTTCATACTATTTAGGGAGAACCTCAACAGCTATAGACCACTATTCTATTCCTTTGTTATCCCCGCTCGACCTAGCTACACTCTTATTACCTGAAAGGAATTGTGAAACAAAAATGATGAGCACAACTAGCCCAGTAAAGAATATCATGACTAAAGATAATTAAATTATCAATAGCTTTCATCAATAATAAATCAGAGATTTAGAACATATGGTAGATGATAAAACTTTTCAACCATAATTACAGCGGAACGAGCAATCCATTGGAAGAGTCAAGTAGACCATCAGATCTATTATCTTCTCTATGTTAAAAGTCCACTGATAATGTTTTATCCCTGTAACATTAATCAACAATTCCTGTCCACAATCATATGAATAACTCATAATCATAATCGTGGTTCTAAATTCCTTTTTGCACCCAGGTCGAAGATAATTTTCATCACCTATCTTTACCTGAAACATCAAAAATCATCGTTACACCAACTCACAATTTCTGCTCATAATCATACTAATTAAATCATCTTTGCACTACGGCCAAAGATATTTATTATTATCACATCCATGAATTAATATTTCGTTACTGAGACTCAGCTCAATAATTAATCCACGTCATCGAATCATCCCTACACTACAGGCCAAGGATATTCTTTAGTATCACGACCATGAATTATCCATGCACTATGGGCCAAAGATAATCTTGTTTTCATCAACGGTCCTGATCATGCCATAAAATAATTCATCTTTGCACCCTTGGCCGAAGAGAATCCATAGCCATAATCATACCAAAAACTGTCTATCAATGCACTACGGGCCAATGAGGACTTTTACCACATCATTTGTAACATTACGGTCATGATTATACCGAATAATCCCTGGTCATAATCATACCAAGTCCATCTATGCACTACAGGCCACATATGACTTTCAACATAATATAAATATGAGGATGATGACAATATTATAAGCAATAAGCAAACTAAATCAAGGATAAATATTAAAGACTTCAAATTTATCCAAACATTATTAATCACTTAATAAAATCATAATCTAGTATTGTTAATATTATAACAATATTTTAATCACTTATTAAACTTATAAACAATTTTATTTAATTGTTTATACTTTTCCAAATAATGCATTTAATCATTTTAAAAATGCCATACTCATAAAATTTCATCACCAATAATCATATTACTCATCTAAAATCTACACATACTTTATATAGGATTTTCAAGCCCTAAAATCCTATTTACCAATTTCTTCAACTTCACATAACATATTTAACTCATATGTTCGTAACTAAACTATTTTCATAAAAAATACAAAATCAATCCCAAAAATTATTCTTTTCTGGGATTAAGCACAATATAGTCCCATATTGAACATATATTATTTTCGGAATTTTTAAAATTCATTTACTATTTTTCAAAAATCAATTTCTAATTAATTCCTTAAGAAATTAGCTACCTCAAGGTTAACTCCAGAAATTCCCAAATCTTGACAGGATCTTACACATGTTAACGTGAGCTTCTAGTTTAAATTTCATGGTCATCGGAGTTATAGAACTCCAGTTATAGCGTTTTTCATCGAAAAAACCTAAATATTGAAATGGTCATAACTTGCTCATTTTAACTCGGAATGAGCTCATTTTTGGACAGGGGGTACTTTATACCATATATTTCCATGTCCCAAAAGGCCGAAATTTTTCTCACAATTTAAGTGGCCAAAAATGCCCTTTTAAATTTTCTGGTAGTAGCTTTTTGGCACTTTTCAGTTTTTGATTCCTTTGCTAAAATAAGTCCACACGAAAATCTACAATACCTTTTCCAGTGATTCCACTTGGATAAGTTTGGAAATGCATAGACCTAACTCTAGAACTTGACCACACTCAAAATTCGAAATATAATAGGAGATATGGTCAATTTAATTTCATGTTCCATTTCCACCAAAATTTGATTTTTCAAACCTTTGTGATTTCTAAGAAACTTTCATGTTTTCACATAATAACCAACATAACTCAGCATAACACTTACTAATACCACATATACCCATGATTTTCATCAGTCCAATGCTTTTATTATGACTTTCATCATAATCCACGTAAATAGATCATTTCCACAATTTAATAAGGAATGAAATACAAAGGATCATTCACCATGCATGTGGTAATCCATATAGACAGGTTATTTAAATAGAATAATAAAGAATGGAATAACAGAAGGATTCACTATGCGTGCGATAGATCGCACATCTGAGTTATTCCCAATGAGAATAATAAATAATGGAACAGGTCAGAACGTAAGCGCAGAACAGACGAGGATATTCAGACTTAATAATAAAGAATGGAATAACAATGAAATCACCATGCATGCGATAGGCCTTGCAGACGAGGTTATTCCAATGAGAATAATAAAGAAGCGGAATCAGTCGCATTTAAATTTTACGCAAGCGAGGATATTCCAAGCAGAATAATAAAGAATGGAATAACAATGAAATCACCGTGCATGCGATAGATCGCATGCAGACAAGTTATTCAACAGAATAATAAATAATGGAACCCAGTGCGGCGTAAATACTTGCAAGCGTGATATTCCACGAATAATAAAGAATGGAATAACAACAGAAATCACCAGTTATACGGTAATCCGTGTTGGTTAATTTCACAATCAAAGAAAACGTGCAAGTATACACGGTCAACAAGTAATAAAGTGATAAGATAGAGTGTTGATCCCACGGAGAATTCTAATTAATAAATCCCAACTACTAGCACTATATCAATCCAATTTTATTTAAACAACCATAAAATGTGATTTTTCAACTTAAGAAAACTAAATTACAATAATTAAAAGAGATTATTCTAAAATAAAGCAAATAAACAAAACTAAGATTTAATTGAATTCAGATAAATAAAGATTAAGACTCCAATATCCCCAATTATTAACTATAAATCAATTATCCAATTATCCCAATTATTATGTCTACTGAATTGTTAACAGGAATTCACAAGTGCCAAAAGTCCTTTTCCAAGTGATCAATTGCCTTATATTTAACCCAGATTAATTTTTCTATATTCCTATGCAAAATAATTGAATTAAACTCATTACAATCCCAATTCTTTATGTGTTACATGCGATAAATAGATATTTCCATTCTATTCACAAACCTAATTATTCACTGTGCAAATAACTAAGTCACATGTCACCATGCCCAGTTCTAACCCTAGAATTCCTCTTTCAATTCCTTCTAGAGTAACAAGGTAATTATTGGCCAGATAATTAATCATTCAGCACAAAGCAAGATGAACAATTCACTTCAACATAAATAATTGGAATAAATCAAATAATTAATTCATAATCATAAAAGGTTCAATTGGAATCTTAAATAAAAAAATTAGTTCATAACGAAAATTAAAACCAACAATATTTGAAAAATCATCCTTAATGAATTACACAAATTGAAAGAATAAAGAAGAAGAGAAAAAACTCCAAGTAAATTCTTTAAATTCTCCCTTAGCTCCTTGATCAGCCTCCAAATTGTGTAACATAGTCCCCTTCTCCAATAGAAATAATCCTTATATACTTCACTTATCCAACTATAGCAATCCAAATTCAATTAGGCTTCAAACAACCACCAGTTGAATAGTCAAACGAAAAGTCAACGCGCGTCCCGACCAACCATCGACACGGTAGCCCGTATTTGGATTTTTATCTTGAATAGAGCGCCCATTGTATTTGTGGAGGTAGAAAGTGCCAATCATGCCCTATTTTAGCTCAAATTCTCCCAAGTGTTCTCACAGCTCCCAAACCTGCAAATCAAAACATAAACACAGTAAAAATACTACTAAAAGACTCGAGAATACACAAATCTAAGCCCAAGTATATCCGATTCATGGGTATATTACCCAATCATCAACCGCGTATACAGGTTATTCCAACAGAATAATAAAGAATGGAATAACAACAGAATTCACTAGGTATACGGTAATCCGCGTATACAGGTTATTCCAACAGAATAATAAAGAATGGAATAACAAAAGTTCTCTTCATGAATATGATAAAATAATACCCCTTACAGGTACAACAAATAATATCCCTTACCTTTGAAAGAAGAGTATTCCGACTGGTAGGGCGATGATATACTCGAAGAAAACTTGCACTACGCTCAAAGCTTTCTTAAACTCTAAAGAAATACGCTCGAGATTACAGAAGAAGAATTCTCTCTATAGTTTCTCTCTAGAGAGTTTCAATTGAATTAAGTAAGAAATAATGAAGGAATGAGCTTCTATTTATAGAAGAATGGAATTTGAATAGTAACTAATTCATGAATGGTCAGATTGATTTACTTTTAATCGCATACGATCCATATTTAAAGTAAAATATTTTAAATAAAATATAATATATTCTATTTATAATCTAATAAAGCGAATAACTTTATAAAAGTATTACATTTTATATAAAAATATTTTACTATGCAAAACACTATCTGCAGCTTTATGCAACACCATGCATAATAAAATATTATATATTCTATTTTTGAATAACTTTATAAAAGTATTTTGTTTTATATAAAAAGATTTTACTATGCAAAATACTATGCATAATAGAATATAATATATTCTATTTATAGAATAACTTTATAAAAGTATTACATTTTATATAAACAACTTTTACATTTTATTACATTAATAATACTAATAAAACAAAAGCTGAGTGACTTATCACGTAATGCAACCACGCGTATTACTGTACTTTTACTAATGAGTAGTTCAACAGTTTTAACGATAAAACTTCCGCCGTTATTTTCATAAAAATATTTTTGTCCTTTTCTAATCCGACAATAATTACGTTGTGGGGTCCACCAATGATTGTACCGTTGTACGGATATTCCCCGACACAAAGAATATTTTATATCAACTTGCTTACTTTGCAAAAAATTTCACATATTACCCTTAACTTTAAACTTTTATCAATTTAACTATTTACCAAAATAGAAAAAAATTGAATACTTTTATTTTATAAAGTTCGGGGTCTCACAATCTCCTCTCCTTATGAAATTTCTCCCTCAAAATTTACGTACGTACCTAATATTCGAAGAGATGAGAATACTTTGCTTTCTTTTCCGATTGTACCTTCCCGATAATTTCCTCGCTATATCATGATTTTCCCATTTCTCATCTCCTGTATTTCAGATATCTTTCTAGAATATAGTTTCAAAACAAAGGTTAATCGACATATCGAAATTTGTCAACTTATCAAGTAAAAAAATTTCAGCTTAGGTAAGTCACACACTAGCGAAGTATATAACTCGTCTCTCCCCTCCTAGTTCTAGACTCATATATCCACTAGTGACCATATCCCTAAGCTCTGATACCATTTGTGACGCCCCCAAAATAGGTATACACGACCCATTCCGAGTCGCCAAATATCACATTATAAACATCAAATACAAACTTCATTTATACAACTGTTAAACTGTCGTATAGAATACGACCACAGTTAACTGTGAGTTTTAATACAAATGTATGCAACTCTCATGGTACTTCGACCACAACCTTACAATGATACTTTACATAAAAGTATAGTCAAAAACTGTTTTAGGAATTAAAATCTTTGGGAAGTGCTCAATGAAACCTTCATACATAGGAGGGCATACGTCTAGGGTATGATAGATATCATATATCCACAGAATTATCCTTGGTTCACCGAATAGACCCCAAAGAAAAACGAGAAGATTACTATCATCTTCTTTCCAATGGTGAGTCTTCTCTTGACATATAACTATCTCAACTGTCTCCAAGTGAAAATTATATTTCAAATAAACTCCAAGATCTTATAGGTAGTGCTCGTAGATATACTCGGCAAATGGATGTGCACAACCCTGTCTTATGATAACACGAGGTTGTATGTCATCAGACATCTTGTATGATAGTCACAAAATACCCTTCCAAAGTTGGGTTCACCTCACCCTATTTGGTTCACCAAAATTAAATATCAAATAACGTATACAATACGACACACTTATCTAAAGTTCTCAATAAAATTATTTCCATACTATTTAGGGAGAACCTCAACAGCTATAGACCACCGTTCTATTCCCTTGTTATCCCCGCTCAACCCAAACTACACTCTTATTACACGAAAAGGAATTGTGAAGCAAAAAGGGTGAGCACAACTAGCCCAGTAAAGAATATCATGACTAAAGATAATTAAATTATCAATAGCTTTCATCAATAATAAATCAGAGATTTAGAACATATGGTAGATGATAAAACTTTTCAACCATAATTGCAGTGGAACGAGCAATCAATTGGAAGAGTCAAATAGACCATCAGATCTATTATCTTCTCTATGTTAAAAGTCCACCGATAATGTTTTATCCCTATAACATCAATCAACAATTCCTGTCCACAATCATATAAATAACTCATAATCATAATCATGGTTCTAAATTCCTTTTCACACCCAGGACGAAGATAATTTTCATCACCTATCTTTACCTGAAACATCAAAAATCATGGTTATACCAACTCACAATTTCTGCTCATAATCATACTAATTAAATCATCTTTACACTACGACCAAAGATATTCATTATTATCACATCTATGAATTAATATTTCATTGCTGAGACTCAGCTCAATAATTCATCCACATCATCAAATCATCCCTGTACTATAGGCCAAGGGTATTCTTTAGTATCATGACAGCGAATTTTCCATGCACTACGGGCCAAAGATAATCATGTTTTCATCAACGGTCTTGATCATACCATAAAATAATTCATCTTTTCACCCTTAGCCGAAGAAAATCCATAGCCATAATCATACCAAAAACTGTCCATCAATGCACTACGGGCCAATGAGGACTTTTACCACATCACTTGTAACATTACGATCATGATTATACCGAATAATCCCTGGTCATAATCATACCAAGTCCATCTATGCACTACAGGCCACATATGACTTTCAACATAATATAAATATGAGGATGATGACAATATTATAAGCAATAATCAAACTAAATCAAGGATAAATATTAAAGACTTTAAATTTATCCAAACATTATCAATCACTTAATAAAATCATAATCTAGTATTGTTAATATTATAACAATATTTTAATCACTTATTAAACTTATAAACAATTTCATTTAATTGTTTATACTTTTCCAAATAATGCATTAATCATTTTAAAAATGCCATACTTATAAGATTTTATCACCAATAATCAAATTACTAATCTAAAATCTACACATACTTTATATAGGATTTTCAAGCCCTAAAATCATATTTACCAATTTCTTCAACTTCACATAACATATTTAACTCATATGTTCGTAACTAAACTATTTTCATGAAAAATACCAAATAAGTCCTAAAAATTATTCTTTTCTGGGATTAAGCATAATATAGTCCCATATTGAACATATATTTTTCTCGAAAGTTTTAAAATTCATTTACTATTTTTCAAAAATCAATTTCTAATTAATTCTTTAAGAAATTAGCTACCTCAAGGTTAACTCCAGAAATTCCCAAATCTTGGGAGGATCTTACACATATTAACGTGAGCTTCTAGTTTAAATTTCATGGTCATCGGAGTTATAGAACTCCGGTTATAGCATTTTTCATCGGAAAAACCTAAATATTGAAATGGTCATAACTTGCTCATTTTAAGTCGGAATTAGCTCATTTTTGGACAGGGGGTACTTTATACCATATATTTTCATGTCCCAAAAGGCCGGAATTTTTCTCACAATTTAAGTGACCGAAAATGCCCTTTTAAATCTTCTGGCAGTATCTTTTTGTCACTTTTTAGTTTTTGACTCCTTTGCTAAAATCAGTCCACACGAAAATTTACAATACCTTTTCCAGTGATTCCACTTGGATAAGTTTGGAAACTCATAGATCTAACTCTAGAACTTGACCACACTCAAAAATTCAAAATATAATAGGAGATATGGTCAATTGGATTTCATGTTCCATTTCCACCAAAATCTGATTTTTCAACCCTTTGTGATTTCTAAGAAACTTCCATTTTTTCACATAATAACCAACATAACTCATCATAACACTTATTAATACCACATATACGCATGATTTTCATCAGTCCAATGCTTTTATTATGACTTTCATCATAATCCACGTAAATAGATTAGTTCCCCAATTTAATAAGGAATGAAATACAAAGGATCATTCACCATGCATGTGGTAATCCATATAGACAGGTTATTCCAATAGAATAATAAAGAATGGAATAACAGAAGGATTCACCATGCGATGCGATAGTACATGACGGACATGTTATTCCAACAGAATAATAAATAATGGAACCCGGTCGGCCAGAAAAGCACGAGATGAGGATATTCCGGCGAATAATAAAGAATGGAATAATAATGAAATCACCATGCATACGATGATCGCATTGCATAACGTTATTCCAAGCAGAATAATAAAGAACGGAACCAGGTCAAACAAAATTTTCACCGATAGGATATTCCAACAGAATAATAAAGAATGGAATAACAATGAGAAATCACCATGCATGCGATAGATCGCATGAGACAAGTTATTCAACAGAATAATAAATAATGGAACCGGTCAAGCGTAAATACTTGACCAACGGGATATTCACGGCGAATAATAGAGAATGGAATAACAACGAAATCACTAGGTATCTGAATCCGCGTATACGAGGTTATTTCAATGAGAATAATAAAGAATGGAATAACAACGAGAATTCACGGTATACCAGAATCCAGCAGATCTGAGTTATTCAACAGAATAATAAAGAATGGAATAATGAAGTTCTCTTCATGAATACTGAAATAATAATACCCCTTATGAAGTACAACAAATAATATCCCTTACCTTTGAAAGAAGAGTATTAAATCGGGTAGGGATGATGATATACTCGAAGAAAACTTGCACTACGCTTCAAAACTTTCTTAAACTCTAAAGAAATACGCTCGAGATTACGAAAAAGAATTCTCTCTATAGTTTCTCTCTCTAGAGTTTCAATTGAATTAAGTAAGAAATAATGAAGGAATGAGCTTCTATTTATAGAAGAATGGATTTGCATAGTAACTAATTCATGAAAGCGGTCCAGATTGATTTACTTTTAATCGGACGGTCCATATTTAAAAGCAAAATATTTTAAATAAAATATAATATATTCTATTTATAATCTAATAAAATGAATAACTTTATAAAAGTATATTACTTTTTATATATAAAAAATTTTACTATGCAAAATACTATGGAGCACTATGTAACACTATGCATAATAAAATATAATATATTCTATTTATAGAATAACTTTATAAAAGTATACATTTTATATAAAAAGATTTTACTATGCAAAATACTATGCATAATAGAATATAATATATTCTATTTATAGAATAACTTTATAAAAGTATTATGTTTTATATAAACAACTTTTACATTTTATTACATTAATAATACTAATAAAACAAAAGCTGAGTGACTTATCACGTAATACAACCACACGTGACGTATTCTTTGTACTTTTACTACCGAAGTAGTTCAATGACTTTTAACGGTAAAACTTGGTAGTTATTTTCATAAAAATATTTTTGTCGTTTTCTCAATCCGACAATAATTACGTTGTGGGGTCCACCAATGATTGTACCGTTGTACGGATATTCCCCGACACAAAGAATATTTTATATCAACTTGCTTACTTTGCAAAACATTTCATATATTACCCTTAACTTTAAACTTTTATCAATTTAACTATTTACCAAAATAGAAAAAAATTGAATACTTTTATTTTATAAAGTTCAGGGTCTCACACAATATCCACACTCAAATTCAATCTTATTATATTTATTATCACACCATTTCATAGAATAGTGAGGATTACTAATGCTATCATCTGGATCATCACTCCGTTCCCCGACTAGTCCATAGTACGTTCTCATTTCCTAAAGAGAACAATGAAAGAAAAAAGGGTGAGCTCAACTAGCCCAGTAAGAAATATTATGACTAAGATAAGGCAGAATAAATTATCGTTAGCCTTCAACAGTGTTAAACTAATACAATATAACAAACATCAAGTTTTTAGCGGTGAACAAGCAATCCATTAGAAGAGTCTAGTAGAGAATAAAATCTACTATCTTCTATGATTTAAAAGGTTTTTCATCACTTTTATCGCTGGAACTCAGCTTATTAAATAATCCACATCATCAAATCATCCCTGAACTACAGGCCAAGGATATTCTTTAGTATCACGACCACGAATTATCCATCCACTACGGGCTAAAGATAATCATGTTTTCATCAACGGTCCTGATTATGCCATAAAACAATTCATCTTTGCACCCTTGGCCGAAGAGAATCCATAGCCATAATCATACCAAAAAAATTGTCCATCAATGCACTACGGGCCAATGAGGACTTTTTCCACATCATTTGTAACATTACGGTCATGATTATACTGAATAATCCCTGGTCATAATCATACCAAGTCCATCTATGCACTACAGGCCACATATGACTTTCAACATAATATAAACATGAGGATGATGACAATGACCTAATAATTCAATAAAACAAGTTCAAGAATTAATTTATCCAGGAACTAATAACGTCCAAATTGTCAACATGATACTTCTTTGTAGAGTAAAATTTAAGAATGTGCATAAGAATATTTTCATGAAAAGATACTGGATGAAGCGCAAATATCAAGGATATTCCACTAATTTCATGGAGTATAAAAACCAAAACTTTAAGCAACTGAGTATAATAAGGAATGGAATAACAAAAGAAATCACCCGGCATGCGATAGAGCATCAAGACAGACATGAGTTATTCCAACGGAATAAAAATAATGGAACCGAAGTCATGCGTAAGCACGCATACAAGATATTCCAATGAATAATAAATAACGGAACCGGTCATGCGTAAGTAAATGCAGACGAGGATATTCCAACGAGAATAATAAATAATGGAACCGGTCATGCGTAAAGCAGACATGGATATTCTAATGAGAATAATAAATAATGAGAACTGTGTCATGCGTAAAGAACAGACAGGATGTTCCAACAGAATGATAAATAATGGAATAATAGAAGAATTTCACCATGTATGCAGTACTTTGCATAGACAGATTATTCTAACATAAAAATAAAGAATGGAATAACAGAAGAATTTCACCAAGTATAGGGTAGTCGCGTATCTGAGTTATTCCAATGTAATAATAAAGAATGGAATAACAGAAGTTCTCTTCATGAATACAAAAGAAATAATACCACTTACCTCAGAAGAAACTGGATACTGGAGTAGTGAAGTAGCAGAATACTTTTCTTCTTTCTTTCTATAGTTTCTCTCTCTAGAGTTTCAGTGAATTCGTAAGAAATAATGAAGGAATGAGCTTCTATTTATAGGAGAATGGACTGAATAGTAACTAATTCAAGAACGGTCTAGATTGATTTACTTTTAAACGGACGTTCCATATTGATTTACTATGTAGAACACTATGCAGGCACTATGCAACACTATGCATAATAAAATATAATATATTCTAATTATTGTCTAATAAAACAAATAACTTTATAAAAGTATTCTGTTTTATATAAAAAGATTTTACTATGCAAAACACTATGCAGGCACTATGCATAATAAAAAATAATATATATTCTAATTATTGTCTAATAAAATAAATAACTTTATAAAAGTATTCTATTTTATATAAAAAGATTTTACTATGCAAAATACTATGCATAATAGAATATAATATATTCTATTTATAGTCTAATAAAACAAATAACTTTATAAAAGTATTACATTTTATATAAAAGATTTTACAATACAAAATACTATGCATAATAGAATATAATATATTCTATTTATAGTCTAATAAAACAAATAACTTTATAAAAGTATTTTGTTTTTTATATAAAAACTTTTACATTTTATTACATTAATAATACTAATAAAATAAAATTTATATATATATATATATATATATATATATATATATAACTTAGTGACTTCATAAAAAGACACCTCAATATATTTAACAACACTTATCATCATTATTATAATTCACAATATTAATCCACTGAGGTCTTTCCCGGAAAGAGGGCTTTCAATAAGGATTTCTCCCTATTCAAGCACAATGATTAGGTGACCAAACCTCTCCATGGCGAACTTCAGACATCGTTAATATTGAAAATAATAATATTAATAACTTCGTCGTCTCAATTATTGATTTAATAATATATAAAATATCGACAATAATTGAATCAAATAACGTGAGATACTATGCAACAATTTCTCGCAAACAATAATTGAATAAAACCGAGTGACTTGTCACGTAAGTATCAATAATCAATACTGGTGCTGCTACTATGCAACCCGCAGACATCTTCGTACTTTACTACTGAGAGTAGTTCAACAGTTTTAACGGTAAAACTTCCCCTGTTATTTTCATAAAAATATTTTTGTCGTTTTCTCAATCCGACAATAATTCTGTTGTGGGGTCCACCAATGATTGTACCGTCGTACGGATATTCCCCGTCAAAAAGAATATTCCCCGACCAATCAAATATTATACAACAACTTGCATACTTTTCAAAATTTATAAATATTACCCACAACTATAACATTATATCAAATCCACACCATAATTTTAAAAAAAAAATCAAGAAAATTAAATCTTTATTCGTAAAATTTGAGATTTTATAATATCACTCATATTATTTTTAAATGACTTATAATAAATTTTAATTAATTATTATAATTTATCATGATTTTTCAAACACCGGAATCATTATTAAATGATTTAAATATTAAATATTTCTATTATCAATAATATTTAATTAATATTAAAATATTAATGAAACCATTGTCAAAATATTAAAGTTATTATAATAATTCAAAATACTTTTAAAGTATTAATATTACCCTTAAATGATTTTTAAAATAATTAAAATCATTTTTCAATAATTACCATTAATATTTAAATATTAATGCATTATTTATCAAAATATTAAAAGTCAATTATTATAACTTAAAATATTTTTAATTCATTTATTTCCTTTTTAAATGATTTTTGAATTAATAAAACCATTTCAAAACAATTTATTTAATGTAATTATTAAATAATTCTAATATCATTAATATTAAATTATTAATAAAATTTAATTTTAAATATTAAAAGTTATATTTTATAACTTAAAATAATTTTAAATACTTTATTATCATTTAAAATGATTTTTTAATATAATAAAATCATTTTTAATTAATTTATTTAATGCATTTATTAAATAAATTAAATATCAATTATATTTAAATAAATAAAAGCCATCTAACAACAATAGAACAAGCAGATTTATGCCGGTCAAAGGCTGTCAGAGATCATGGCCATAAGTTTTCTGGGTTGCCCAGAAAATTAGATTCGTGTTCATCTTACCTACTTTGACCAGCCACTACATTAAATCTATTTGATGTTTAGTTGATCAAAAAGCATAAACACGTAGTACATATACCAAACTACAACTTAGATATAACAACAAAAACAAATCATCAAAAACTTGACAGATCATGGCTTAACAAAATCTTGTCAGGTACTCGTTTTGAGTTTCTGGGTTACCTAGAAACTTTTTTGTCAAGCTCAGTCAACGGGGTTTGACCATGATTATCTTGTAACCTGGATCTGATCTAAGCATGATTTCAAATCCCGATCAAAGACCATACTATATACTACAAGTATAAACTTTCATAACACAAAAATCAATAACAATCACTGATATATGAGGTCTGACATTCGTTGTCAGACAACAAAAAATATATTCTCCAGATTATGAAAAACTTCAAATCTGAGCCTATAGATATTATGGATCTAACATCTATCAACCCAGATCATCAATATACACTACTTACAACATGTTTTAACACGAACACATAACATTTAACATAGGATCAAGGATCAGATTTGATTTAGGGTTTTATACCTTTCCTAAGTTATGCTTGAATTTGGCTTTCTGATTTGATATAGATGAACTAAGGACTTGTTTTGGGGACTGGTTTAGCAATGTATTTCGTGGGTTTTAGAGAAAGATGGTCTTGGATGAGAGTTGGTGTATAAATGAACTAAATAATGAACATTCTCTCTCTTGATCCTTATATAATACTTGTATGCAATGGATTTGGCTGGGAAATGGCTGAGTTGCTGAGTTTGTAGGCACATCGATATGTTTAGGGTGGTTTACCAACCACGGATATGGCAAGATACACAAGTAATCTCAAATAATTCAAGAGATGCATTTAGGTCATTTGCCATCTAATTTTAATGGCAACATTGTAAACTTGGCAAACCCTTAGGGTTTAACCTTAAGATTTTCAAAAATTTAATTTTCTAGGCTTTTTCTTTATGGTTAAAAAATATTAAAATTTTAGTTTCTAAAAATGAATTATTAGGGTTTTATAATTACATTTAGTTTCTAATTACTTAGAACATAAAAATTAGATTTAAAATTTACAAATTTTAATTAAGATTGCTAAATTAGCAATTAGGGTTCATAAATTAGCCTTTAGGGTTCCTAATTTGATAATTAGGGGTTTAATTTATAATTAGGGTTTTCTAAGTAATAATTAGGGTTTCCCTAATTAACATTCAGCTTCATACTTTTAGCGAGTAGGGTACTTAATTTAGCAGTTAGGGTTCCTAATTTAGTATTTAGGGTTTTTAATTAGCAAATTAGGGTTTCTAATTTCACAATTAGGGTTTGAGTCAATAATTAGGCTTTACCTAATTAGCATTTATATTTATAATATTTGACATTGATCACATTATCACGATTACCTAACAATCTTGTACTCTAATTTGAGTTTCAAATTAGGGTTTATCCCGGTAATCCTAGGGTTCGTCATGATACACCATAATTGACCAACCATTGTCAGTCTACACATATACAATACATATTTATAACACTGAAATAAAAAATAATATTATATTATTATTCTCATTCCTTGATCAAAATCCAAATTTTGGGTTTGGATTCCATATCTGATTTATCTTGCATATATAACATTATTAATTAAGTCAAAATAATTAACTTAATAATCTGAACTAAAATTCATACAATAATATTATTATTATTATAATAATTCCAATAATCCTTTCATATATTATTTAAATAATATATAATCATATTTTCATGGAAAATAAATAATAAAAAAATATTTTTTTTACCAAAAGTAATTATATAAAAATATAATTTATAATGGTCAATAATTCTAAGAAATTATTTGAAATTATTCATGTAATAAATAAATTTTATTTATCACATATATACATATACTTTACCTTGCACATATTCCCACCTTTTAAAAAAAAATTATACGCAAAATTTTTGATTTAATTATATAAAAAATATTGGGTTGTTACAAATCCTTTCTCTCTCCAAGGACCACGAAATATAGTTGTGTATCAGTCCCAAATCAAGCCCCACTATCACTCATAACAAATCAGTAGCCCATATTCAAGATGGATTAAAGTAAGGTATAAACCCTAGACTTAAAATCTGATCTTTGTAGCTATGTTAAATGTTATGATTTTGTGTTAAAATATGTTGTTGGTAGTATAAATAAGTGATCTGGGTTGATAGATGTTAGATCCATAACATCTATAGGCTCGGATTTGAAGTTTTTCAAAATCTGGATTTTTTATTATGTTATCTGACAACGAATGTCAGGTCTCCTAGATCCCTTTCTATTTATGTTTTTGTATGTTTAAAGGTTTGTACTTGTAGTATGTTGTGAGATCTTTGATCTGGGACTCAAATCAGGGTCAGATCTGTTACAGATTGAAAGTTATGGGTGGTCAAACACCGTTGACCAACCATGACTAGACAAGTTCTGGGTAACCCAGATCTTGCCCAGAACCGTCTGACAAGAAGTTTAAGAGCTTGGATCTGTCAGTGGTTTGATGATCTGTATTTGTCTTTGCATCTAAGTTATAGTATGTTGTTTGGAATACAAGCTTATGTCTTTAGATCACTAAAACCTTAAACATGTTGGAGTTAGTGGACGGTCAAACCAGGCAGCACGATCATGTTTTCTGTTTTTTGGGTAACCCAGAAAACATATGAACACGGTCTCTGACATGGTTTGACTGAATCATAACTGTTAATTCTGTTGTTGTTAGATGGATTTTATGCAATGGATCTCTTCATTTGCGTGTTGGCTACGAACTGAAACTCTTAAATCTCTAAAACATCACCAGAATCACAAGTTGTGGAAGCCCAAAGTAGGGCAGTCAAACTGTTCTTCATTTCTGGGTAACCCAGAAAATGAAGAACAACTTTGACAGTCACTTTGAAGGCTTAGATCTCGTTGGTGTTATGCTCTTTGGCCATGTTTGTTGTTAGATTATGTAGTCTTACACTAGTACTACAAGATCAATATCATAGCTTGTCCAGAAACATTAAGATCTGACATTTATTGTTGGTTAAAGTAGGCCACTCGAAACTGGCATATGAATGTTCTTGAGCCTCAAGAACACAATAGGCGACATTTTCTGTCGCTAAAGGCTATAACGACAATTTTATTAATTTTAATTAATTTAATTTCTAAAAATTATTTTAAAATAGAAATTAATTTCTGAAAATTAGAAAAATAGTTTTAAAAGTTATTTTAAGTTATAAAAATTAATTTTAATAATTTGGCATATTTTCCATAAATATTAGTATTTATTTAAATATTATTTATATTTAATTTCTTTAATAAATGCATTCAATAAATTAATTAAAAATGATTTTTTTTATATTAAAAATCATTTTAAATGATAATAAGGTATTTAAAAGTATTTTAAGTTATAAAATATAAATTTTAATATTTAAAGGAAAATTTTATTAATTATTTAATATTAATGATATTTAAATTTATTTAATAATTATATTAAACAAATTAATTTTAATAGTAAAAAATCATTTTAAATGAAAATAAAGTGTTTAAAAATATTTGAAGTTATAAAATATAACTTTTAATATTTAAAGGTAAATTTTATTAATAATTTAATATTAATGATATTAAATTTATTTAATTATTTTATTAAATAAATAGTTTTAAAATGGTTTTATTAATTTAAAAATAATTTAAAAAGGATATAAATGAATTAAAAATATTTTAAGTTATAATAAATGACTTTTAATATTTGGATAAATAAAGCAATAATATTTAAATATTAATGGTAATTATTTAAAATGATTTTAATTATTTAATAGTATTATTAATACTTTAAAAATATTTTAAGTTATTACAAATAACTTTAATATTTTGGCAATGGTTTCATTAATATTTTAATATTAAATAAATATTAATGATAATAGAATTATTTAATATTTAAATCATTTAATAATGATTCCAGTGTTTGAAATATCATGATAAATTATAATAATTATTTAAAAATTATTATAAATCATTTAAAAATAATATGACTGATATTTACATTTATTGAACTTCGGAATAAAGTTTTAGACTCAATAATTACCCGATAAGGCCGTCGGTACACCGAAATATTTCAGAAATTGATCTGGACTTATATAAATTATCTGTATACGTGTTTGTTTGTGATCCAATTGTCGACGTCGGGATTTTTATTTGTCCCTTTTTCTGTTATTGTTCTTTGGTGTTCTCATGTTAGGTGAGATTTGTTTGAAAAAATAAGTGAAAAAGGTCCGACATATATATGTCGGTGATTTGACTATAAGAGTCGTCAATTGGTGTTTTTAACTGGTTGCACCAACGCAACCGAGAAAAGGTTTGCACATTGACCCAGTGATGTGACACTGCTAAACGGGTATGTGAAACCAAGATTCATTAGGGTTTGGGGGCTTGATTATGCGGAGGGAAGGTGTTAGGAACCCCCGACATCTGTTTTACCACGGTGACCGCCACTTTTCAAAAAACTATTATATGAATGTGTGTGTGTGGGGGTCAATGTGCTGTTATTTGAAAGTAGTGCGAGGCCTCATTCGCACCTATATACAAAGGGTTTGAATTTATATAAAAAATTCAGTTTTAAACAAGATATAGCAATGAGATTTTATAAAAGAGGTTTTTCAAACCCTGTGCTCAATAGTAATTGAGGCCTTTGATACTTCCATTTTATTAAATGTTTGGCTTGGTTGATTTTTTTTTTTTGTAGAAAATAATACATAGTAGTGTCGAACTCCTCATGGGTGTTGCCTCTTTTTCAGTTCTATCAAAAGAGCTCTAACTCATGCAAGCATACATGTGTCAACAAGTAATACAAAGTAAGTAGAGTATCGATCCCACAGAGAAAGTTGTCTAATTTAAATCACTATGCATCAATTAAATCACTATATTTTTATGCTTAAACTAACGACTATATTGGTGAATTGCTCTAATTGTAAATAATAACTAAAACAAGAATAATAATGGAATAAACCAAGTCTGGAAATAATGGGATCCTAACTTCATTTAATACTTCATCTAATTACCACTATCATGCAAGAATTATTCACATATCACAGGAAAGTAGCCAAGAGCACTAATAGAGTAATAACCATTTTTCAATGTACTATGACCTACTTACACAACATCCACAAGTGATAGACTCCATGTAATCATCAATATAACCAAAATCACTATATGTCTATGTGAAATTGCAATCATACTGAATTTAAGCACAAGCCCTTATTTTAACTCATACGGTGAAACAGGTATATGTCTATACAGTTCACGAAATACACAAACCATACAACAAATTCCATATATCGTATGCTATCATGATTACAATCCATACTCACATGTTCATTGTCAATTCCATACAAGTACTGAAAACGAATGGTGATCAAGCATTCATGCATTTAAACAACCATGATAAAAATCCCATGTAATATTTAAACGGTCCATCACTCAAGCATACAACTAAACTGCATATTAAAATCTGTTAGAATCCCATAATGGAGTTTAGTTCAGGACTGAACCAAAAGCCATTATGGGATCAAAGCTAAACATGGCTAATAAACAAACAATTGAAAGATGAAGGATAGAAACTATCAAACCCAATTGGTGATTGTAATCCACTAATAACATTCAAATCCACATTAAAATCCAGCAACAAAACAATAGTCTTCCACAATGATTGAAAATCCAACGACGAAATAAAAAAGATGAAGGTTAGTCTTCGTTCTACGTTGGAAATCTCCCAAAGTGTAAACCCTAGTTATCAATATGAAAAATACATAAAAAGTAATGAATGATACATCTGACACTAGTCAGAAATCATTTATAATTAATTACAACCCTTAAAATTAGAAATTAAAATAAATATTTCAAGAATAATGCAATTATCGCATTGTGACCACGACCGCCTTTAGTAAATCTCACATGGTATGCGATTTGAAATGTGTAATATCCGTCGGTACTGTAGTGATGTATTGGATGTGTGCAGCGTCTTGGCTTTCAGATAAAGGCACACATGCGTGCTACGCAACTTGAGTTTGAGTTCTGCTTCATTGCAAGTGATCCGTCTCTTTGCTCATTCCTTTGTCCATCCATGCTTAGTCCCCTGCTCCACTTGATCCTCATGCCATGCATCCAACAGCCTCATGCCATGCATCCAACAGCCTCGTGCCATTTACATCACCAAATCATGCTGTATCCTGCACTTTTACACCAAAAGAGTTTTAAGTAAATGCAATGCAAAATAACACGAAATGCAACTAAAACAACATAAAAATATACTTGAGATGGGCACAGTTCGCATAAATTGATATTCAATAAGTAGGTATAAAACCCACTTATCAAATACCCCCAAACTTGAACTGTTGCTTGCCCTCAAACAATGCATGCTAAATAATAATGAAATTGCAAAAGCACTACTATGCAACTAAATTAATATGCAAACTTGTCTCACATTATTCCAACTCTAACAAAATTTCAGTCCAAAATGCCTCAATGAATTATCCAGATTCAATAATACAAATTTAAACTGAACCATAGGCATAATATCATACACTCATGTAATTCATACATGCTATAGATATGTTGTGTGTGTGTGCTGTGTTCACCAAAACTTGATTTAAGCAAAGAATACACATGCTGAACTGCTCGAAACAGAAAATTATAGTGTAAATCAAGACTCATGTATACATATGCAACGAAGATTATTCCAACATATCAAAACAAACTGAGGTTCAACAATGGGCTTAACTGCTTTATTGGTACTCACGAGGGTGATTTTTGCACTTTCCAGCGGTGTTTATTGCTATATTTTTCTTTTTTTTTATTTTCTCTTTTTTTTCACATGACTGTGCAATGTCTTATTCCATTAGGCAATACTGCTACCCCTTAGCGAGCTTTCAACTAACGACTCCCAGACCATGAAAGACCTTAGGGCGCTAGGTGTAGAGACAATCCCCTCGGGCGTACTTACTCAAGTAGCCAGGGCCCCGAAATAAGACTAGCCACGTTATTGCTAATTGATTTTTTTTATACAAAGCATACCCATGTTTTCCCAAAGTTTGAATGTCAATGTTTTACAAGTCTACATCCATGTTCCACGTATTTCTCTTTTTGACACTACATTTTCTATCGAGCAATGCGACACATAAATCTTATACCTACAAGTGATTGTGAATACGTTCATGCAAACCGAAAGCATTTAAACAGCAACATGAATTTCATCGTGTAAAACATTATCTCAGCTCATGTTATCCAAAATACCTAAGAATCTTTCAAAATTCACTATCATCATTGGCTAGACAAAATTTCCATAGAGCTAAACTTTGTGAGACATGCAAACTAAAACATACTAGCACAAGCAATAATAACTAAAAATTAAAAATTTTCTGCAAAAATTTAACTAACACATAAACATGCAAAATTTAAACTAAACATGCGAAAACAACATGAACTACACTAATCATGCAAAAACTGTATGCAACTACACTATGACCCCAATACCCCCAAACTTATAATATTCATTGTTCCAGTGAATGAAGGTAAAGGGTGAAAGAGAACTCCCCTAATGATCAGCCGCACCACCCTCCTCGGGTGGTGAATCTGGTGGTGGATATGGCACTGCCGTCCTGAACTGAGGCCACTCTAGCATCGTTCCTTGCTGTACAAAAGCCTCGGCCAAGGCCCTCGTGAGTTCCGTCGTAAATGCTCTAAAATTATCGTACATGGCATCGACTTTTGGCTCCAACCTTCGGAGCTGTCGATCCCCATGGGCAGCTGGTGCTTGCGTGGATGGGCCTGCCTCATCTGTCTGAGTGGGCTGCGGTGGTGGCTCTGGAAATATAGGTTGGAGAATAAATCCTCGTCCGCGCGGGTGTGGGTCACCTCCTGCCCACTCCTTGAATTTCGCAATGGTGGCATGGGTGATGTCCTGACTTTGGTTTAACATCTGTTCATTATCCCAGTGGCAGCCCTGATGAGCACACAACATAGCTACCACTGATGCGTGTGGAATGTTACCTGTAGTGCCTCCCCGCAGATATCACATTATGTTTTGATTAATAAGATGGCCCACATCAATATATTTGCTGGTGATTATGTCCCATAAAATGATAGCCCGCTCCGCTGTGATCTTATACTGATGTGATGACGGCACTAATTTGGCACATATGAATAGATTCCACTCCTGTGCATAACGGTTTAGAGTTACAGTTGGGAATATGCGAGGTTGATTCGTGCCAATTTTATAGGTCCATTTCGTGCCAGGCACGCACAATTCCACAATAACCAATTCCAAGTCCGTCTCCAGATGTGCACCTGTGACCCAGTTAGTAGACCCAGTTGGTGGTATTTTAGTCATCCTAATCACGGCTTTGATGGCTGGAGGTTTGTAGTCTATTTCAAAACCATGAACCAAAGATAGACCGCTTATGGTGGCTTTAGCATTGGCATAGAACTCGCGGACTATACTCTTCGGAATTGGTGTAGGTGTGGCAATAAATCTCAGCCATCTGTATTCGCGAATCATAGCACATAACTGTCCATCTTATTGCTCAGGCTTGAACCCTCTTTTTTTCACAAAGGTCTTGGTCACAATTCTGTAATACTCTTGCTGGGCTGTCAAATCCAAAAACTTGGTGTGATCAACCACATCCTCCCCTTGACTGCCAGAGGAAGATGATGAGGAGAAAGATGATGATTGTGCCCTCTTTGGACCCATTTGCAATTAATAGAGATAATACAGATTATCTGACTGAGAATGAAGAAGAACCAATGATAAGATTACCCCCAAGTTCGTTTTTGCACAACCAAATAAGAAGCCCTAGTTTTATACTGCAATATAGAAGTTGAGTAGATATGGAATGTGGAAGAAATCATGGATGATTACGTGGTGGAGAGATTGATGGCTTCGATATTGTAACTGATAAAGAGGAAGAGACATGCGTTATGGAGATTGAGATGATTGCGCTTCTATTTTGATTTCAAATGAGACTCCAAATGGTCCCCAACATGTTTTAAAAAATTTTAAAACTGTCTTAGTTCGGTGTCGCGCGCGGTTACATGGGTATTCAATGTATTTCATGCGCGGGTGCTCGAGTGTGAATTTGGTTGTGATCGGCATATCGCGCGCAAGCGCTTTAGACTTAGATTTGCATTCCTTGGTGGCACAAGACGTTCTCGATATCTGCTGACCGCTAATGTTCAACTCCAATCTGCATACCAACGATGCCTTCAATTGTTGATACCTATATAGACATTAATGCACTCTGTTAAAACATGAATCACTGACCAAATAAACTCTAGCCTATTTCAACCATTCTCAATGCAAATCTTGCTAAACACTCAATTATGCAAATCCGACAAACTATCAATACTGAAATAAAGATGAACAAACTAAAATAATCCAAATGGAATAACTAAAAAAGAAAATAGAGATAGAAATAATGGTTGCCTCCCATCAAGCGCTAAGTTATAGTCAATTTGCTTGACTATCCCTGAATCTCACGTCAAAGAAAGAATTGAGGCAACTTTCTGCCTGTCCACCTCACCCCGCAATATAATGACATCAGCTTCCGTCAATGGCTCTACCTTCAACTTTGAGTTTTCACCAATTACACAACTCAACGGCTCATAGTTTACCAGATTCTATACCTCATCATTTAGGCCTCGATCCATCGAATCAACCCAGAAACATTCTTCTTCATCTGTTGGGAACTTCATGGGATTGAAGACATTAAAGGTGACCTCTTGATCATGTACACGCATCGTGAGTTCTCCTTTTTGCACATCTATTGAAGTCCTGCCTATGGCTAAGAATTGTCTCCCCAGTATGATTGGTATGCTTTTATCTTCCTCGTAATCTAAGATGATGAAGTCAGCCGGAGAGATAAATTTGTCCACCTTTACCAACACATCTTCAATAATTCCCCGTGGATGTGTGATGGACCTGTCAGCTAACTGCAATGAAATGTTTGTCGGCCGTGGAGCTGGTAATCCCAACTGATTGAATACTGACAAGGGCATCAAATTTATACTTTCCCCAAGATAACACAAACATTTATCAAAGTTCTTCTTCCCGATCGTGCATGGAATTGTGAACCGCCGGATCCTTCAAACCGGAGGTAACCTCATTGAAAGCTTTGCGCACCGCCTTCCTCTATCAAGGCTACTGTCTCAAACTCGTCTAATCTCCTCTTCCTTGACAATATACCCTTCATGAACTTTGTGTAACTTGGCATTTGTTCCAATGCCTCGGCGAAGGGTATTTTGATTTGTAGCTTTTTAAATACCTCCAAAAACTTGCTGAATTATTTATCTTCCCTCTGCTTATTCAATCTCTGCGGATACGGTACTTGAGGGTGAATTGGTGGTACTGAACTCTTGAGCTTCTTCTCCGAACCTACTTTATCTTTCTCTTCATGTTGTACCTCAGATTTTTCCAGATTTTCTCCCTCAGCATTCAACTGCTCTGCCTCGCGCGGCCGCGCGGCTTCCTTAGTGTAATCCGGCTCGCACGCGCGACTATCAGTACCTGTAATATTTTTCCCAGATCTCAATGTGATCGTTTGACACTGCTCCTTTCTGTCTCTTCTTGGATTTGTCTCTGTATTACTTGGCAAAGAACCTTGGGGCCTGTTGTTAAGCATGCTCGCCATCTGCCCCATTTGAGTCTCCAAGTTCTTAATAGCCACTGCTTGGCTTTTGATCATAACTTTCGTGTTAGCCATGTACTTCAACATCATCTCCTCCACTTCTAATTTCTTCTCGTGTTGAGGTGCAGCTGGAGTGTGATGCTGTTGTTGTTGAGAAAATCCTGGTGGAAACGGTGGTTTTGGTGTAAATTGTGGCTGAGATGACTGTGGCTGAAACTGTTATTTCGGATGGAAGTGATTCTGCTGATTCCTTTGGTTATTTGACCAACTATAGTTTGGATGATTGCGATTGTTGGGGTTGTATATGTTCTGAAACTATCCTTGATCTTTCCTTTAATTGCCCACATTCTGTACCGACTCCGAGCTGATAGCACACTAATCTATCGAGTGTGACCCCGCATAAATCTCATAGACGAAGGCAACTGTTTTCACTTTGCTCTCTGCCAAAGTATCTATCTTCTTTGCCATAGCTGCCATCTGTGCCGATAACTGAGTAATAACATCTACCTCCAACACACCTGCAACCTTGGGCTGTGGCATCCGAGCTGTAGGATTCTGAAAGTCATTTGCAGCCATTGTCACGATAAGGGTATAAGCCTCTTCATAACTCTTATCCCATAATGCCCCTCCTGCGGCTGCATCTATAATACGTCTTGACTGCCATCCCAATCCATTGTAAAACGTGTTAATCACCATCCAATCTAGCATACCATGATGTGGACACTTCCTCAACATCTCTTTATATCTCTCCCATACTTTATATAAGGACTCACCCTGTTGTTGTTCAAACTGAGAGATAGCTGTCCTCATTTTTGCAGTCTTAGCCATTGGGAAGAACTTGGCTAAAAATTTCTGTGCTAGGTCCTCCCATGTAGTGATCGATCCTAACGGCAAAGAATGTAGCCAACTTCTAGCCTTATCCCTCAATGAGAATGGGAATAGCCTAAGTCTGATAGCATCCTCCGTCACACCGTTGTATCTGAATGTATCACATATCTCAATGAAACTCAACAGGTGTTCATTCAGATCATCCGTAGCAGAACCCCCAAACTGTACCGAATTCTACACCATTTGAATAGTGCGCGGTTTAATCTCAAAAGTATTGGCTACTATCGTCGGTCTGACTATGCTAGACTGTAGTCCATTAATATTTGGCATGGAATAGTCCCTTAGAGCCTGGTGCTCTTCTCTTTGCTCAATTCTCTGTTCTTCTGCCATACTAGCTATAGTACTCTCTAACTGAGCTTGCAAATTCCTCCGCACACTTGCTTTCCAACCTCTACCGTTTATGTTAAATCTACAAGTACCTGAATCTGAAACAAAAACAAAAATAGAAATGAGAAACGATCAAAATTGTCTAAGTCATACAATATAGCTTGAAACTGATGATAATTATTTAAATTTAAACGCATTTCTCCAGCAACGGCGCCAAAAACTTGTTGCCTCTTTTTCAGTTCTATCAAAAGAGCTCTAACTCATGCAAACATATATGTGTCAACAAGTAATACAAAGTAAGTAGAGTATCGATCCCACAAAGAAAGTTGTCTAATTTAAATCACTATGCATCAATTAAATCACTATATTTATATGCTTAAACTAACGGCTATATCGGTGAATTGCTCTAATTGCAAATAATAACTAAACAAGAATAATAATGGAATAAACCAAGTCTGGAAATAATGGGATCCTAACTTCATTTAATACTTCATCTAATTACCACTATCATGCAAGAATTGTTCATAAATCACAGGAAAGTAGCCAAGAGCACTAATAGACTCATATCTATTTTTCAATGTACTATGACCTACTTACAAAGCATCCACAAGTGATAGACTCCATGTAATCATCAATATAACCAAAATCACTATATGTCTATGTGAAATTGCAATCATACTGAATTTAAGCACAAGCCCTTATTTTAACTCATACGGTGAAACAGTATATGTTTATCTGGTTCACGAAATACACAAGCCATACACAACAACTCCATATACGTATGCTATCATGATTACAATCCATACTCACATGTTCATTGTCAATTCCATACAAGTACTGAAATCGAATGGTGATCAAGCAATCATGCATGTAAAACAACCATGATAAAAATCCCATGTAATATGTAAAACGGTCCATCACTCAAGCATGCAACTAAACCGCATATTAAATTGTTAGAATCCCATAACGGAGTTTAGTTCATGAAAGACCACAATGATTGAAATTTTTTAAATAAAAAGGAATTTTTATTTATTATTTTGAAATAGTTATCAATAGTGAAAATGGATTTGAATTAATGGTTAAAAATTTTTTAAATAAATGCTTTAAATATTTTTTTAAGGGTGGATTTGATTAAAGTGGGTAAAATATAAATATAAGCAAGTGGTGATATAATATTCATTTGGGGAATATTCGTTTGGTCGTCGGAATATTCAGATCGCTTGGGAATATTCGCAGACGATTTACGCACAAGAACCATGTGTGGGCCCCCCAACTAAAAGTTTATGGAGGAAGAAAAACGACAAGAATAAGTTGTTTATAAATAAACCACAGTAGCAGCTTGTTACCGCATTAATATCGTTGGAATACCCAAGTGGTTAAAACACAAGAATACGCGTTGTTGCACAAGAAGACACTCAGATTGCATCAATTATTGATTCTTACGGAAGAAGGCATTCCTCAATAATTGTTACAAAGAATTATCGCTCAAAGATTTTATTTTATTGATTCAATAATTCACGATTGATATTTTATATTACCGTTGTTTCAATAATTGTCATTACACAAGATTTTTCATTATCGGCAATAATTCATATTATCTCAATAATATTATTAGATAACATTATTGGCAATGTCTAGAAAGTTCGCTCTAAGGAGAGGTTTGGTCACCTAATTGCGCGCCAAGAAGGAGAAATTCTTATCGAAAGCCCCTCTTCCCGGAACTACCGTCGTTGCCAAGATTGTGTGATTCGTAATATTATTTGTGAATAATTAATTATTGATTTATATGATGAGGAAAATATTGATTTTATGTGGATATAGATGGAGAAAATTTTTAATGTGACAATTGTTGAAAATTGATATTTTATCTTTTTCTCGATAAAATAATTCATTTATATATATATTATTATATTTTAATAATATAATAATGGTGATATTTTTATAATGAATGGAGGATATATGAGTTTATGAGGAGAAAGAGTATTTTTGTTGCAATAAATATTTAAAACATGTTTTTTGTGTGTTTCAGAGACCCATTTCTCGATCGAAATTTGATTATAATTTTGTAAAATCGCCTGCTTGTGGATTTTGGCCAATTTCTGCTTGGAATTTGGAAAAACTTTTTTCGCAAAGTTGTAGAGAATTGAATTTCCTATAAAAAGTCGCGAGATTGAATTTTCCGCAAAAGGGCTATTTATTATGAATTATTGAAGTTTTGAGTTCCAAAATAATTGATTTTTGGAAGTTTTAATTATTTTAAATAATAAAACGTTTTTTTTGGTGAGTGTTCCACATGTTATAAATGTGTCATGTTGTGAATTCAGATTTAGGAAGGTTGGCGAGAAAACTTAATATATATATTATTAATTTATTAAATTTTTCGCTTTGGTGTTCTAAGCATTTTCCTATAAATAGGTGCTTAGGTTAGAATTGAAAATCACACCGTAAATCAAGTTTTTCTCTATATTATCGAGTTTATTCTTGTGAGTATTTTGAGTATACTTTGAGTATTGCTATAATGCAAGTTCAAGTCATAGCCTATATCCTGTTTCAACTGTAAGTAATCGCCTTCGAGGTAAGTGGATATTATTTTTTAAAAATGATATTATTTCTTCAATATCATTATGCCAAAATATTGGTTGAAACTTTTTATCAAATTTGGAACTTTTTCATGTTTGGGTTATTTCATGAGTTACTATTCACGAGTTACTATTCATGAGTTACTATTCACGAGTTACTATTCATGAGTACTATTCACTTAAGCGTGAAGATGTTTTTTTGTGAAATTTCTATCTTTTGGTGTTTGAGTTATCGCTCACGATACTATAGACTATTCACGATAATACACTATTCCCTAATACTAAGACTATTCATCTAAAAATGAAATTTCTCTTCTTTTCGTCAAAATATCTATTCGGATACTAGCTTTGATCAGATCCATGTTTTGATCATTCTTGAATTTTACACCACTATGATTATTTTGAGGTATTTTTGGATATGGATAAAACAAAGTACTTAATCCTTAATCCTTAATCCTTGTCATTTTGTTTCATCGGATTCGCTTTTATTTAAAAATATTTTTCATCATCCTCGCCTTAAATGATGATATTATGAATATCTTTGGCCTCAGAAAGCAAAAGATGAATGATTTATGATGAATATCTTTGGCCCGTAGCAAAAGATGAATGATTTTTGATGAATATCTTCGCCCGTAAAGTAAAAGAAGAAGTGTTTAGATGAACATGACTAATCGATGAATATCTTTGGCTCAGAGTGCAAAGATGAATATTTGATTCCGATATATATTGATTGATGTTACAGGATAAAAGATAGACGATGAACTTTTAAAATTCATACATAAGATAGTAGTTTGCATTCTCTACTTAACTCTTCTAATGAATTATTATTTTTCATCATGTAATATTGATTTAAAACTTGTTGTCTATTGTATTCTATTAGATTTTTTCCTCGTCAAGACTAACGATAATTTTGTTGTATATTATCTTAGTCATAATATTCTTTATCGGGCTAGTTGAGCTCACCCTTTTCCTTTTTGTTCCATTTTTCTTCTCGAGAGACGAGAATGTAGCGATTACTAGCTCTGGGGTATGGAATGAAGGTTCTAGAGAGAGTTGTTTAGTAGTCCTCACCATTTTTGTAAAATAATGTATCAATAATTATGATGGGGATTTATTTTGCGTGTGGATATTGTCTAGATGGCAATATATGTATTTAAACTCACGCTTATATGTTGTAATAATAAAGTTGTAGTTATTTCGCATCATGTATTTGGCGACTCGTAATGGGTTGGATGGAATGGACCTATTTTGGGGCGCCACAGCTTGGTATCGTAGCTTAGGATATGATCTCCATGAGAGATCGGGAATAGAACCAGAGGGGAGAGACGAGTAAATCCTTCGCCAAGTGTGTCCTACCTAAGCTTATTTGTTAGTTGGTTAAGATATAGGATATTATGTGATATATTGATTTCTTAATTAACCCTTGTTTTATGACAAGATTTGAGAATGTCGATCGAGAATATTAATAAAGGAGGAAATGAGACCGTGGAGATGCTTGTATTTACCAACGAGGAGAACGCAAACAGTCGGGCAATGTACCTCCCGTGAACAACACCACCGAAAGCGTATGATGAACGACGGGATGTTTAGAAGTTTTTTGCAGCTCATGCAAAATCGCACGAGAGGAGACTCGTGTTCAAAATACAGGAGGAAATGATAGCAATTACGGTGGTCACAACCAAGCAGCTTCAAAGAGTTGGGACCACCGTAATTTTGGGGAAAGCCGGATCCGATTAAGCGAGACGGGTCAAACAAATTACCAAGATATTCGATGTCTTGGGATGCACAGAGGAATGTAAAGTTCCATTCGCTACTTTTTATGTTCCAGAACGAGGCAGACATCGGTGGGAATCAGGAAGCGCACTCCATCCAAACCGCACTCAAAGATGTCATGGGAGACGTTTCAAATAGTTCAATGACAAGTACTTCCCCGAAAGTATTCGGCTATATGAAGGAAGTGGAGTTTATTAGATCGAGCAGTAATAACACGATTTGTCCCAAAGACGAGGCGTAAGTTCATGAGTTATCTGTGTTTGCACCTCATTTGGTGGAGAATGAGGAACGATGACGCGGATGTTTCGAGAGGTTTGAAACCCAAGATACGCCAAGATCTCATTTCTCATAAATTTTCTCTATTCAGAGATGTTGTCAACAGGGCTCATTGTTAGAAAGCGAGATAACGAGTACGCTCAACCGAGGGACCATAACCTGTGGATCATATCAAGATAGAAGCCATCGTAATAACGATAACCAACGGAGAAAGAAGAATACGGACAAAGGCAGAACCACTCCGGTGGTAATCGTGGCCATGAAAAAAAGAAGAAGCGAGTCAGAGGAGATTTTAAAAAGAGGAGATTCAACAACAACCACCATGTGAAGACGCCGCCGCCAAAGAAGAATCGGTTCCAAGGAGGAGGAGAAAGACCACCGGTCAGACAAGTTATAAATGCGAGAGAGGGGATATCAAACCCAAACCGCCACAACAGCTTTAAGGTATGCTATAATTGTGGAAAAGAAGGACATATCGCCGAGATTGTACGGTAGCGAAACCAAGTCCAATGGGATGGTGACTCAAAAGGATGTCCCGTAAAAGTCAAAGTCAATCTGTTCCTCGAAGAGCGCTTTGTCGTGACTTCCATTAAAATGCGAGGAACCCGAACGGTTAGCACGGGTTAGTTAATTATAAATTTCAAGTAAGTTTATACCTTATTAGATACCTGGTTCTACCCATCCTTTTATCTCTTTGCTTTGCGCCAACGCTTGAACTGACTACACGAGAAATTAGACTTTGACCTATCTCGTGGAGACTCCGTTAGAGAAATTTTCATTACATCGATCGCTTAGAAATCTTGCTTGATTCAGTTGGCACTATCACATTACCGTTGACTTTATTTCTTTAAAGATATTTGCTTTTGATGTGATTTTAAGGTTAACTACTCATCATGCCAAAATTGATTGCTTTCGTAAGGTTGTTAGTTTTCATATTCCTAAGCAAACCGTTATTTCAATTCAAGCAACCAAACCATTGAAGTCAAACTCTTTCATATCAAGCCATAAAGTCATTCGCTTATTGAAAAATGGATGTCAAGCTTTCTTTAGCCATGTCATGGACTTGAATAAAAATACGCCGATTTGAATGATATTTCGTTGTTAGTAAATTTCCCGACGATTTCAAGAATTTTCGCCTACTCCCTAGAGCGTGATATTGAATTTGTATCGACTTTAAATCCCAGACAAAACCCATTTCTAAAATCTCATATCGAATGGCTCCTATTGAACTTCAGAGTTAAAACCCAATCGTAGAAGTTGATACCGAGCCTCTATCCGGTGACTTTTTTGTGGAATGCACCAAGCCGCATTCTCCGTAGAGGGATGCCATATTTCATGCGATAGTAAATCGATAGGTGCCATTGTGACGTGCTATCCAAGGTTGGGATATGAGTCACAGCTTGAGAACAACCTAAGCTTCAGAATCAAAATACGTAGCTTTCTAGGCTTAATTGGTTATTATCTGAGATTCGTTCAAGGATATTCTCGAATCGCTATTCCATTAACGCAAATTGACTCGTAGAGATACAAAATTCAAATGGAGCAAGGAATGTGGGAAGAGCTTTTCAAGAACTCAAGAGGAGACTCATTTCAAAGACATGTGTTCACCATGCCATCCTCGAAAAGCGAACGTGGTAGCCGACGTGTTGAGTAGAAGATCGTACAACAAGAAAGTACGATATTGTCAAAGACTCATTTCAGATAATTTACAAATAATAGAGATGGAGATGAAAACTCTAGGTACCCACGTGATGATATACGAGTATAATCGATTTTAATCGATAAAGTTAAAGTCGTTCAAGCTACACACACCGAGTCGATGAATTTGAAGAAGGAGGTGCAAGAAGTTGTTATTTCAAAAGCGAGAATCGGTGAGGTGAGGTGAGGAAAGCTCAAACCTTCGATTTATTAATCCATTTGAAATTCTCGATCGAATAGAACCGTGGCCTATAGACTCGCTTTTATCGCCAAGTACGACGCGTGTTCATAACGCTTTTCACGATCGATGTTACGTAAATATGTGGACAACCCAACCACGCTATCGAAGTTAGAACCGATGAGAGATACCAAGACTTAACGACGAGGAGGTACCCATCAAGATCTTGGATAGGAAAGAACATGTCCTATGTACCGAGGTTATACCACAAGTTAAAGTTTTGTGGAGAAACCATGCTATTGATGAAATGACCTGGGAGTTGGAAACGGAAATGAAAGCGAGGTATTTTCATCTTTTCAAAACTGTGTACGTGACATCAATTTCGAGGACTAAATTTCATAAGGAGGGAGGTCAGAAGACCCTCAAAATTTTTTAAATAAAAAGGAATTTCCTTTATTTATTATTTTGAAATAGTAAGGGTGGATTTGATTAATGTGGTTAGTTATGGGTAAAATGCGCAAATATTTTAAATAAGCAAGTGGTGATATAATATTCATTATTGTCGGGGAATATTCGTTTGGTCGTGGAATATTCAGATCGCTTTGGGAATATTCAGACGACACACGTAGCCCATGTGTGGGCCCCATAACGGAAAGTTTATTGGAGGAAGAAAACGACAAGAATAAGTTGTTTATAAATAACTAACGCAGTAGTTGTTACCTTTAATATCGTTGAATACCCAATGGTTAAAACACAGAATACGCGTTGTTGAATACAAGAAGACACACCAGATTGCATCAATTATTGATTCTTACGTAAGAAGGCATTCCTCAATAATTGTTACAAAGAATTATCGCTCAAGATTTTATTTTATTGATTCAATAATTGTCGCATTGATATTTTATATTATCGTTGTTTCAATAATTGTCATTACACAAGAAGATTTTTCATTATCGGCTAATAATTCATATTATCCTAATAATATTATTAGATAACATTATTGGCAATGTCTAGAAAGTTTCGCTTCTAAGGAGAGGTTTGGTCACCTAATGCGCGCCAAGAAGAAGAGAAAATTTTATCGAAAGCCCCTCTTTCTCGGAACTACCGTCACAAGATTGTGATTCTCAGTAATATTATTTGTGAATAATTAATTATTGATTTATATGATGAGGAAAATATTGATTTTATGTGGATATAGATGGAGAAAATTTTTAATGTGACAATTGTTGAAAATTGATATTTTATCTTTTTCTCGATAAAATAATTCATTTAAATATATATATTATATTTTAATAATATAATAATGGTGATATTTTTATAATGAATGAGGATATATGAGTTTATGAGGAGAAAGAGTATTTTTGTTGCAATAAATATTTAAAACACAGATTTTGTGTGCTCAGAGACCCATTTCTCGATCGAAATTTGATTATACTTGTAAAATCGCCTGTCTGCTTGTGGATTTTTACCAATTTTGCTTGGAATTTGAAAAACTTTCTTCGCAAAGTTGTAGAGAATTGAATTTCCTATAAAAAGTCGCGAGATTTGAATTTTTCGGCAAAAGGGCTATTTATTATGAATTATTGAAGTTTTGAGTTCCAAAATAATTGATTTTTGGAAGTTTTAATTATTTTAAATAATAAAAACGTTTTTTTGGTGAGTGTTCCACATGTTATAAATGTGTCATGTTGCTGAATTCAGATCTAGGAAGGTTAATGAGAAAACTTTATATATATATATTATTAATTTATTAAATTTTCTCGCTTTGGTGTTCTAAGCATTTTCCTATAAATAGGTGCTTAGGTTAGAATTGAAAATCACACCGTAAATCAAGTTTTCTCTCTATATTATCGAGTTTATTCTTGTGAGTATTTTGAGTATACTTTGAGTATTGCTATACGGTGCAAGTTCAAGTCATAGCCTATATCCTGTTTCAACTAGTAAGTACTGCCTTTTCGAGGTAAGTGGATATTATTTTTTAAAAATGATATTATTTCTTCAATATCATTATGCCAAAATATTGGTTGAAACTTTTTATCAAATTTGGAACTTTTTCATGTCGGGGTTACTATTCATGAGTTACTATTCACGAGTTACTATTCATGAGTTACTATTCACGAAGTTACTATTCATGAGTACTATTCACGAAGCGTGAAGATGTTTTTTTGTGAAATTTCTATCTTTTGGTGTTTGAGTTATCGCTCACGATATAAGACTATTCACGATATTTACATTATTCCCTAATACTGCACTATTCATCTAAAAATGAAATTTCTTCTTTTCGTTCAAAATATCTATTTCGGATACTAGCTTTGATTGTATCCATGTTTTGATCATTCTTGAATTTTACACCACTATGATTATTTTGAGGTATTTTGGATATGGATAAAAAACAAAGTACTAATCCTTAATCCTTAATCCTTGTCATTTTGTTTCATGGATTCATTTATTTAAAAATATTTTCATCATCCTCGCCTTAAATGATGATATTATTGAATATCTTTGGCCCGTAGTAAAAAAGATGAATGATTTATGATGAATATCTTTGGCCCAGTAGCAAAAGATGAATGATTCGATGAATATCTTTGGCCCGTAGTGCAAAGAAAGATGAACAGTGTTTAGATGAACATGACTAATCGATGAATATCTTTGGCCTCAGAAGTGCAAAAGATGAATATTTGATTCCGTATATATATTGATTGATGTTACAGGATAAAAGATAGACGATGAACTTTAAAATTCATACATGTAAGATAGTAGTTTGCATTCTCTACTTAACTCTTCTAATGAATTATTATTTTCGCTCATGTAATATTGATTTAAAACTTGTTGTCTATTGTATTCTATTAGATTTTTCCTCGTGAAGACTAACGATAATTTTTGTTGTATATTATCTTAGTCATAATATTCTTTATCGGGCTAGTTGAGCTCACCCTTTTCTTTTTGTTCCATTTTTCTTCGTGAGACGTTCTAGAATGTGTTTAGATACTACTATTTTGGGGTATGGAATGAAGGTTCTAGAGAGAGTTGTTTAGTAGTCCTCACCATTTTTGTAAAATAATGTATCAATAATTATGATGGGGATTTATTGATACATGTGGATATTAATCTTAGATGGCAATATCTCAGATTTAAACTCACAACAAGCTTATATGTTGTAATAATAAAGTTGTAGTTATTTCGCATCATGTATTTGGTACTCGTAATGGGTGGATGGAATGGACCTATTTTGGGTTCAATAAGTAGGTATAAAACCCACTTATCAAATACCCCAAAACTTGAACTGTTGCTTGCCCTCAAGCAATGCATGCTAAATAACAATGAAATTGTAAAAGCACTACTATGCAACTAAATTAATATGTAAACTTGTCTCATATTATTCCAACTCTAACAAAATTTCAGTCCAAAATGCCTCAGTGAATTATCCAGATTCAATAATATAAATTCAAACCGAACCATAGGCATAATATCATACACTCAGATAATTCATACATGCTATAGATATGTTGTGTGTATGTGCTGTGTTCACCAAAACTTGATTTAAGCAAAGAATACACATGCTAAACTGCTCGAAACAGAAAATTATATTGTAAATCAAGACTCATGTATACATATGCAACGAAGATTGTTCCAACATATCAAAACAAACTAAGGTTCAACAATGGGCTTAACTGCTTTATTGGTACTCACGAGGGTGATTTTTGCACTTTCCAGCGGTGTTTATTGCTATATTTTTCTTTCTTTTCATTTTCTCTTTTTTTTTTCACATGACTGTGCAATGTCTTATTCCATTAGACAATACTGCTACCCCTTAGCGAGCTTTCAACCAACGACTCCCAGACCATGAAAGACCTTAGGGCGCTAGGTGTAGAGAGACAATCCCCATGCATGCTTACTCAAGTAGCCAGGGCCCCGAAATAAGACTAGCCACGTTATTGCTAATTGATTTTTTTTATACACAGCATACCCATGTTTTCCCAAAGTTTGAATGTCAATGTTTTGCAAGTCTACATCCATGTTCCACATATTTCTCTTTTTGACACTACATTTTCTATCGAGCAATGCGACACATAAGTCTTATACCTACAAGTGATTGTGAACACGTTCATGTAAACCGAAAGCATTTAAACAGCAACATGAATTTCATCGTGTAAAACATTATATCTCAGCTCATGTTATCCAAAATACTCAAGAATCTTTCAAAATTCACTATCATCATTGGCTAGACAAAATAGAAAATCCAACGACGAAATAGAAAAGATGAAGGTTAGGCTTCGTTCTACGTTGGAAATCTCCCAAAGTGTAAATCCTAGTTGCCAATATGAAAAACATGTAAAAAGTAATGAATGATATGTCTGACACCAGTCAGAAATCATTTTTAATTAATTACAACCCTTAAAATTAGAAATTAAAATAAACATTTCGGCGATCATTCATTCTGGTAGTAGTACGCCTATAGTAAATCTCGGTGGTAGCGGGGCTTGCAGTGTGTAATATTTGTCGGTATTGTGTGTTCATACAGTAGCGCAGCAGCGTGGTTTCAGTCATATAAGCCGTCTTGTGCATGGCAACTCTCGCAACTTTGAGTTCTAGTTCTCAACATTGTTGCAAGTGATCCGTCATTGCTCATTCCTTTGTCCATCCATGCTTAGTCCCCTGCTCCACTTGATCCTCATGCCATGCATCCAACGTCCTCATGCCATGCATCCAACAACCTTATGCCATTTACATCACCAAATCATGTCATATCCTGCACTTTTACACCAAAGGAGTTTTAAGTAAATGTAATGAAAAATAACATGAAATGCAACTAAAAACACATAAAAATATACTTGAGATGGGCACAGTTCGCATGAATTGATATTCTATAAGTAGGTATAAAACCCACTTATCAATGGGCATGAAAGCCATCTAAGGAAATTCAAACACCGTGAATAATTTACAAGATGCTTACAGCTGAAAATCTCCATCACGGGAACCGAATCTAGATCCAGTAGACTGAATCTGTGATCACATGATTCCTAGGCTCCAATGATGCCGCAATTTATATGAAAGCAGTAAGCAGTTATATATATACAAAAGCTATAACTATATATATATATATATATATATATATATATATATATATATATATATATATATATATATATATATACAGACATGATCAACCACCACGAAGCACCTCCATGGGGGATCGAAAATGTAAATATATAAAAGCGGTACGAAGTAATAAATGTAAATAAAGCAATAAAAATGATCAACCGCCAAGAAGTAAACTCCAGGCGGGACGAAATGTAAATAAAGTAGTAAAAAGCCACGAAGTAAACTCCGAACTGTGAGAGAGATGTATATATATATATATATAAGTAGTAAAACGCACGGATGTAAAATCCGAGGCTCATCGAACAAAGTTAGACAATAGTTTATATATATATATATATATATATATATATATATATATATATATATATATATATATATATATATATATAAAAGCGATACGCGCTCAGGATGTAAAATCCGGGCTCATCGAACAAAGTTCAACAACAGTTCATATATTTATATATATATATAAATAGAAATGAAAACCACGGACCGAAATCCGGGCATACACACACAACACGACTCTCAATGTGAAGAAGAGTCTGTGCAAAGATGAAGAGAAAGGCTTTAAAGTGTGTGAGAAGGCTTACCGTGTGTGACAACCCGGAAAATCGGATTGTCCAGAATTTAAGTTTAAAGAATTAGTAATTAATAAAATAAAATTTTATTAAATACTATTCTGTGCTATGTGTTTATTAATCGTTCTATAACCTAGAATGATTATTAATCGGGAGGATTCTGGCTATGAGCTAGACTGAATGAGTAAGAATTTTCGAGACGAAAATAAAATTTTTTCGGGAACAAAAATATTTTCGGGGAAAAAGACGAAATAGGCACTATTCATCCGTTTCTGCTCAGAGATTTATTTTGAGTTTCCGAGAAATGCGTAATGATAGAATTCAGAGACGAGATGGAATATTCAATAATATTTCAGTTATGGCAAAAATGAAGTGTTCGCCTGCGGAGTTAAAACCTAAGGGTTAGGAAAAGTGAGTTCCGAGAATTTTATGATTTTGTATAATAATTAGTGTTATTATGCGTGAGAAATACGAGTATAATACTAGTTATTATACAAGTATAGTATGAAGATTAGTACGACGTATAATACGAATATCATATGAACGATATACGAAGAAAATACGAGAATACGAGAATGGAATGCGTAGAATACGATTAGTCTAAATGGACTTTGAGTTCATGGACTTTGAAAAATCCAATTGGACTTGGATTATATCAAGCCCAATGGAATGTGTAATCAAGCCTAGGGTAGGCCCAGTAAGAATTAATGTAAGGCCCGATGTTAGATTTAATTAAGCCCGATCCAAGAAAATAAACCGCGGATTGAACTGATGGGTCACCGGATGGGTAAAACCCATGGGGAAGACCCATGGGCATAAGGGGCGGCCACTTGGCCATCAAGTAAGGGTGGTGGCCAAGTAAACTTGGTGGCTAAGCCATGAATTGTAAGGAGGTGGGGGGAAATGACTAAAATGCCCCTAGCCTTGGTTTTCTATATGAACAAGCCTTAAGCTCATTTGTTTGGTTTGAAATTTCAACCAAAACTTGAGAGATAGAGAGAGAGAGAGTTTGGATGGGAGAGGAAGAGAAGGAGAATGAGGAAAAGCTAGCCCGAGTGCACGCTTTGTCCGACGGAAGGAGATTAAAGAAGAACGGTAATCCGAACCCTAGTTTCTTCTAATTTCCTTTAAGTTTCATATGTTCAAAAACATAACTTAATGAAGATAAGAAGTAGATAAAGTTAAGAATGATTTCATATGGTTGAAATCATGAGAAAATGAAGAAATAAGAATTTGGAATTTAGTTTATAAATTTCTTAAGGAAGTGTAAGATTTGTAAGGATTTTGAGCAATCCGAATGAATCTTGTGAATGAGTAGGTCAAAATTAATAAGTAAGGAATGATGTTCTATAACATTAAATTCCAATAAAAAGTAGAATCATAATCCAAAATATCGATTAAAATGAAGAACGAACGAAGAACACGAAGAACACACGAAGAACATGAAGAACGTTGTTGATGGACAAATTTAAAACCATCGTAGTGTAATTGTTGTTGATGGACAAGTTTAAAACCATCGCGTATAAGTTAGTTGCTTATTACTTGGTTAGGAACGTTAGAAACGTTCATTAAGAACGGATTAAAATTGAGCTATAACGAAGTTATGGCAAAAGTTTTGTAAAATAAGAACGAGAATTAGAAAGTTCGTAATTGAACCCAAACGTGTAGAGTTTCATAAGAATGCAAGAGAATGTATAAAGCATGAGTCGTAGACTCAAGAATGAATGAATTCTGAGTTCGGATGACCGAATTACGGACGAACGAACGAAGAACGTTAATAACGTAAAATGAATGAAGAATGAAGATTAAGCCAATTGAATGGCATGTTAACGGATTCAGAATGAAGTTCTGTCTGAGGGTAATTGAAGTACATAAGATAAGGAAGAAAATGGCTTTGGAATGATCTTATTACGAGTTATAAAGAATAAGATATGAGATTTCGAAGTCAGTGTCTCAAGCTTGTAAAAAACTTAGAAAATTTTTCTAGGTTTCATGCTTTGCGCGCCCATGTGCATGAAGTCGTGCCTTTGGGGACAACCGATCAAGAAGTCATGAAGCTCAGGCCATTAGCTACTGCTAAATGGCACCGCAACACAAAGGAAAGGGAAGGCACGACCGCAGCTGCGGTAGCGGTGCGGTGCAATGCCCGTAAATGAGATTTTCTTGCTCAATTCTTTGGGGATGTGCAAGAAAGAAGTATGAACATATAGTTCAACTAATGTAACACTTAATTAAGTGTATTAAACCATTGATGAAGGTTGAACGAAAAGATTAAACGAGATTAAAAGATAAAGAATGTGAACGTGGGTTATAGAACCGATATCCGGGGACTGTAGTCGCGATACGCGAACGTGAGGGATTGCTATGATGGTGATTCCTTAGACGTTGATTGTCGAGGGTAATGAATAGCATTTCAATGTTATGTCATGATTATGAGAGATGAATGTAAAGCGTTTAGACGCTACAAACGCAACGTTGTTGAGATGAACGATCGGTCTTAGCATACAACAAACTGTATGGCTTTGACATTAAGAAAGAATAATGAACATGGTGTTTATGGGATGGATAACGATTGATAGAAATTAAAACCTTGAGAAAAGGTTGAATGAGAAATTAAGGGATGAACAACGTAAACATTGAATACGTAAACGATCCTCGTGAATCGTATTCACGTCGGGCGAATGTTCTAAGTATACATTGGTTGTATAACTTAGACATTGACGAAGATAGTAAGTAAGATATGAATTATCAAGAAAGCCATAGTGAACGGTAATAAGATTAATGAAAGCCGAATGTGAGTCGGATGAGAATGTTAGAATGAAATGTAAGCGTTGAACACTTGAACCGACGTAAAGGTTAAGTGTAAACGAATATTAAATGGGTAAAACCTACACCCTGTGTATGGTTTGACCGTAGTATAATGAAGAAGCTGAATTAAAGACACGTACGTATAACGTAAAAGAAGCCGAGTTAATGTTTATAACTTGGATGACGTCCGAGTCGAATTAATCGGACGTTGTAAGTTAAGAATAAGGTAATATAAAATAGTTAACGCTATTAATGCGTAGAATGAATATTGAATGATCGTTTTGAGTATACAAAAGACTGTATAACTTGGAAGATAAAGAATAAATCCTGAGGTATGACATTATTTGTCAGAAAGCCATAAGGAATATGAAATGGACTTAACGAACATTATAGTTTAATAATTCGGATAAGTTAAGATAAGTTAGGTTATGGTGCAATCGTAACCTTTGATGGTTGACATATGGGAGTTGGGCTAAACAATTCCTTCAGAGAGCGAAGGTATATACAAAACTGGCAACCGATCTAACTCACTGTTTTAGGCAGTGTAGATGAGACGGGAACTTGTTTGTTGGTTATTTATGGGAAACCACTCAGAGTACCATATGGACTACTAGAAGGGACGCGATGTGTGCTTAGTCCTAGGAGAGTTATAAGAAGAAGATAAGAATGTAAATCATCAAAGATGATGAACGTATTGAGTAAGACATCTTCGTATGTCATGAAGCCGTTAACCGATAAAGGAAGTTGGTCGCGTAAACTTAGTTTGTAAGAATGCGAACCCTAAGAAGTAAAGTTAAGTAAACCAATGCGTAAAGTCAAGTATATGACTAATTGGTACATGTGGTATTTCTTTATGTGCTACATAGGAATTGGAATTAGCATTTCAGCGAAAACTATAAGCTGTAGCTGTGCGTAAGGCAAGTTTCCTAACTTCATTCATATTTTAAATGAATGCTAGTTTCTAAAACTTCTTAGATGTTGAACTTGAGAAGTTCTGTCTATATACGAATGTGTGATATATGTACAAGGTGGTAGAACGTATGAGGCCTTGTGCTACAATTTGAACACTTCGGTGTTTCTATGATATGAATTGTTCTGTGATTAAACTATTCAATATGAGCATGTTCTGTTTATACATGAACCGTTATTGATAAGTCTGTGCTATTGATTCTAGCCAGACAGAATGTGTATGAAAAAGAGTAGAGAATGAAAGTATTTCAAAGTGAATTTGACTAATGATTTAAAATGATAGGAATCGAGATTATTCCTATTATTCAAGCTGCTTAATAACCTTTGTTCGGTTATTGAGGTCTTAAAAGAATGTTTAAATTCTGGAAGTTTTTTGTTCAACTGCTTTGACTTGCTGGGCAATTGAATGCTCACACTTGCTTAAAATAAAAACATTTTCAGCTAACGATGTTAGAAAGAATTTAAGGATCCCGTAAAGATCAAGCTGATCGGTATCCAGAAGAAGTACCATTCATTATATGAATGTGCATGAAGATTAAGCGAAGACTTGTAATATAGAATGATAGAATTAAGAATAGTTTAATGGACGATTATGTATCCTTAGTGGCGAATAAAAGTCACTTGTACGAGATGTAAAGAATAATGTAATTATCATTATTTGGAATGAAAGATGTTTTAAGGTTTTAGAACCTGGGATTTGAGGATGTATGTTGTTATATTTAGCTATATAATGATGTAGGTTTGTAAGAAGATGGGATCGTGATGTAAAAATAGACCGTATTTCGGGGCGTTACACCGTGGACTGCCAATGAATACTTCTGTAGCTTTAAGTGGATGAACACTTGGCTCCCGCCAGTAAAAAATAGCTATATGTGAGCTCAGAAGTGTTTAAAATGAGAAAGCACTCAATATAAGGTGTGTACAAAGCAAATTGGGCAGGGCTTCCTCACCGTCTTCTCTTGAAATATGGCCACCCCAAGCCCTCTATTTATAGAGAGGGAGCCATGAGTGTACTGCTGGCGATCATGCAGATCATTTCACGTTGCGGGGGTGCCCCAGGCTCTGCAGAGTCCGATTGTCTCAAAATCGTGCACTCATGCACCGTGATGTTTGCTCAAACTTGCAGAACTTCAATCCGAGCATCCGATTGAGGTGTATAAGACCTGTTTCAGACTGCTTTTGTCGAGAGCTACGCAATGACATGGGATTAGAGGTTGTACGAAGTCTGGAAGATGGAACCATGTCCCATGTCTTCAAGCTTCAAATTCTATCCGGTGTTCTGCCTTGCGTAGTAGTCACTCGGGATTGCAACTCCTTGGTTCTTGTGGGACATTGTTGTGTAGAATATATGTTGAGATGTTTGTTGAGACGCGCTATATGGGTTTGAGGTGGAAATTTGCCGATTTTACCCTTCATCAGGGTTATCTACGGTTTTGGCTGATAAAGCAAACGTTGCTCAGAGTTATCTTTGAGATTGGGCTGCTACAACTGCTGAATGCCCTTAGGGTTGTCTCTGAGATGTGCCTGTCCTCCTGGGGTTATCTTCGGGTTTGGGAGTTGAGTGCATCAGTGTGAGTCCCGAGGTTGAAGTTGACTGCATGGGTTAAAACGAGCATCTCCGGGGTTATCTCCAGAACTGTAACTGCACCCTTTAGGGTTATATCCAAGGTTAACATTGTCTTTCCCGGTGTTATTTTCTGGACTGAGACTAAACATCTCGGGTTTATCTCCAAGATGAATCGGCCTTCTCCTATGGAATTTCTGGTATTTGCACTGCTTTCCCCGGGGTTATCTCCGAGGTGGGAAATGTACTCCCGGTGTGTTTTCTGGGGTTGAAACTGAACTTTCGGTGGTATTTTCAGGATTAAGCTGAGCTATCTTCCATGGTTATCTCTGAAAGAAGATTTTGCACTTCCTGCAATGTTAGTAACAGGTAGGTAAAAAATTTTGAGTGTCTACAGATGTCCCTCTTTATCATATTCATGCAATGCAATGGCATGGATAGGATAAAGAATACTAGACACTTGAAATACGATAAGATGATCATGATGCAATGCATAACAACATGATGCAAATGTATGTGGTTTATTGGATTGTTCTCCAACATGGTGAGATGATTGTCGGCTCTTTGTTGCTTCTACCGGGGGAGCACTACATAAGCAGCCTAATGAACTGTCATGGACACGTGATCCACAGCTACCAGGAATCTTTAGGATGTTATTGCTGGGTTTATCACCAAAGTCCTTAATCCTTGATACAGACTTCACAGTGAAGAATCATCTCACATGTATAACAGATTCTGTAGGGATAATGTGACAACCCGAGAATTTAGACCATTTATTAAAATCTTAAATGATTGATTTAAGGTCAAATATTAGACCTAGACAGAAAATAAGTGTATGCATTTGATGTTATTAGGATGGAATTTTGAGGATGTCAAAATTTCGTGAAGGCTTATAGGTGAATTATTCAGATTAAGTGTTTTTGTGATTAAGTTACGTGTATATGGTTAATGATGTGTATGCGAAGAATGTGGTTAAGAGTCGAGGTTGACCGGATAAATTATATCTCGTAACAAACCCTAAGAATATATTAAGAACAACAACGTTCAGGTTAGAAAACCCTAACGTCGATAAGAAACCCTAGAAATCGGTTCGAAATCTTAGTTTCGGTTAAAGAATCTAAAACCCTAATTCGGTGCATGAAACCCTAAATCGGAACTTAATGGCATAAGTGTAAATAATTAAAAGATTAATTAAGGTTAATCTTAACAAATTGATTACAAAACCCTAATTCCAATTGGAACCCTAATTTTATAATTAAGGGAAAAAATGAAAAGTGTTAATTTGATATTTTAATGTTAATTAGGATATATTAATTCTAATTTCAAGTTAAGTAATTAGAAAACTCTAATCTAATTACGAGATTTAATTTTAAATTAGAAAATTTATTTTTTATTAGAAACCCTAATTAGTGGGTTATAAACCCTAAGGGTTAAAAAGTTGTGTGTAAGGAATATGAACATTATGTGATGGTTTATATTTATTTATTATATAAACAAACAAAAGAAATTAGTGTAAACCTAATTATATATTAGGAATGAAGGATTTAATAACTTAAGGGTTATGGAAAAAGAGAATTGTGGTATTTAGAATACTTACTAATTCTAGGAGATTTATTTTATATATCTCAAATGATTAATTTTATAACCTAATTATAGCAAGTCTAATTGGGTTAAGAAAATAAGTGTGCATGAGCAAGGATTTGTGTTATAATTGAGGAAATGAAAATCCTAATTAAATTATTAGGATATAATAAAATTTATCTATTGGATCATGCTATTCTTTTACATAGCCCAAGCAATTTAATTTGAGAGCCCAAACAATAAAAAAACAATTGGCCCAAGTGATGATCCAATTTGTATGGATCTTCTAGATGGTTATTAAACAAATAAAACAACTAATAAAATTGGCCAAAATGGTAGAGATATCCGCCATTCAAGGGAAAAGTGAGCACAAGATTCATTTAATTTAGCTAACATTTTAGTTAGTCAAAAGTTGGTTACCAAATCACCTAAGTTTAGCCACTAGCCTTTTTAGGGTAATTAATATTTTTATCCTTGGCAATCATGTACAAGAGCAAGAGAGAGAAAAGGCTTGGCCGGATGTCATAAGGAGAGAAAGAGAGTGGGTTTAAAAAAAAAAAACTACACCTAATAAAAGTCTAGCTTGTGATATATCTATATATATATATATATATATATATCTTTTCTTTTTTTCATCTCTTTTATTTTCTAGCCAAATGAACTTAAGAGAGAGAGAGAGAGAGAGTGAGAAGGGAGGTTCGGCCACTTCATGGTGAAGAGGGAGGGGAGATTTTGGCTCTCATGAAACCAAGATCCATCCATGGAAGGAAGAAAGAAGAAGATGGTTTAGCAAGGAAATCAAGTTAAGGTATAACAAAAATTTCTTCTTATGTAGTTTATTTTCCTTGGTAGTTTGATTTGATTTTTGATAACTTGAAGTTGTGATTTTGTGGTTTAAAACCTTAGATCTATGTATATATAAGTGTTTCATGTTTAGATCTAACAATATTGGGTGTTGATTTTTGGTTGGAATCAAAGGTATAAATTTCCTAAACTCAAAACTCTAATTAGTATATGTGTTTTGTGATGGTTGTTTTAGACCAAGTGTTGAACTTATGATCCATATGAGGAAAGATCTACATGATATATGATATTTTATGGTTAGATCTTGCCATTTTTAGGGTTGATAAGCTTGAACAAAGAAGATGAACCAAAACAGTTTTTTTTGTTTTAAATGAATTAGTGAACTGCTGCTCTAAACAGAATATTTCGGATTTGTTAGAGTGCTCTAAAAATTCTGGACTTGTGATATGTTATAGTAAACTCAATAAGCTTTCCATAGACTCCGAAACGGACTAAATCCGACATCGGAGGAGCAAGTTATGGGATTTCTACCAAACTACACAAAGTTAAGAAAAAACTGTTAGAAGGACAGTTTTTACCAGCCACTTCCGGGCTAAATTCCGGGAGCTTAACATGTCCAAATATGGATTGTGATATATGAAAATTGTAATTCGGAAAGATACGAATCTAATAAAATTGACGGATCATTAATCGGAGTTACAGATTTCGTTTTATATAAGTTTTAGCAAAGGACTCCAAAACTGCCAAATGACAAAAAGTTGCTGCCCAAAATTTTCCGGGGACTGTTTCGGACATTTATTTAATGAGAAAAATTCCAGGCTTTTGGGAAATGAAAATATATGGTATTAAGTAGCTCGTGTCCAAAAATGAGATGATTCCGAGTTAAAAACGACCAAGTTATGACCATTACAATTTTTGTGATTTTCCGACGAAAATCGCTATAAACGGAGTTCTACAACTCCGATTGCCACGAAATTTAAAATGGAGTATCACGTTAACATATATAAGGTTATGCCAAGAGATGGGCATTACTGGAGTTAAGCACGAGGTAGCTAATTTCTTAAGCTACACACTAAAATTAATTAAGGAAAAATAGTATTAATGTTTTTAAAATCATATAAAAATGATTTTAAGTATTAGAAAATATTTTAAGTTATAAAATATAACTTTTGATATTTTGGCATGAAAATATTAGTATTTTAATATTAATATTAATTATCGGATAATGGATTTAAGTGTTTAAAAATCATATAAATATGAATTTAAGGTATTAAAATATTTTGAAATATTATAATTACATTATAATATTATGTAATGATTTTCATTAATATTTTATATTAAATGAATATTAATGATTAATGAATTATGTGGTATTTAATTTATTTAAATACGATATTAATGATTGGAAAATCATTGATAAATGGTAATAATTATTCAAAATTTATTATAAGCCTTTGAAAAATGTTTTGACTGATAAGAAATTATCTCGTGATAATTGTTAAGGTTTAGGAAGAGTTTAATTGAACTTAAACTCGAGTATTGTGTCCAGTATACCGTCGGGATGATAGAACTATGTCGGTTTCAAGTCAGACTTAAATAGTTTGACTTAATATTAAGTCTTATAAAATGTATAGACTTATAGGGTTATGTGTTATGTGTTTAGGTTATTCGTGTATATAAATATAACAAATATTATCTTGTGATGATATTCTAATATTGGAGATCTATATTATTAATATTAGGTCTTGGGTAAAAGCGTTATAAATTGCGTTGCAGTAATCAATCGGTTCGTGCAAGTTTGTTCTTACTTAACTCTAATAAGAGTGTTTTATTCAAGCTTATGGTTAATCATTCTTCGATTGCCATGAAAATTGTACTCTGTACATCTTGCATGTATAAGTCGTATGAAAGGTCGATCACCTTCATTACCGGTTGGTTCGTAAATGTTTGTTCATGTTTAAAACTTGTTCACCAAAAGTTTGTTCTCGTTAGTTCTCAATTATATTGATGAATTATAGCCACTTATTATTCATACTCTTCAATCATGATATATCCTTATATTGTTGTATTTAAACTTGTTGGGAAACTTTCATGCTCACCTTGCTATATCATGATAAACATTGCAGATATAAGGCTAATGCGTTCGGACATGAGAGAAAAGATAATGCCAAGTTCAACTTGGGATAAATTGTGCTTGACTATTTTGTAATAGTATAGTTGAATAAATATTCTTATCGATAGATAACTTATGATTTGTGTTTAAGTAAAGGTTACTCGACCTTGGGGAATAGTGTGTAATGTAATGTATAAACAATTTATGTTTATATCTTCCGCAAACAGTTATAGAAAGATTAGCAAACCGAATCCATGGCGATTTGGGGGCCCGGATTCGAGGGGACGCCTTCGATTGGTATCAAAGTCGTTGGTTATGAAGCTTAGGTAGGAAATACCGAGACCAATAACCGCAGATGATTAGGATAAGATCTAACTCACATAGAGTTAGTTGGTGGTAAGATTCAAAGATGAATCTCGGTAAGTTGTTAAGATACGAGTTCCCCTAACTCGTAATAAGGGTGAAAAGTGGTGAATAGATAAAGTCTAAAAGACTAAAAGTCCAGTGATAGGAGATCGTAAAACAAAACGATCATAGTCATAGAATTTAATCGTAATATATACGATGAGATCACCCCGTGATCTGTTAAAGTTATGACAACCAGAAAGAATCAATCGGATGATTGAAAAGTTTAAAGCATGATTGCTGTGTGAATGGTACAGATTCAGAAAAGGATTATGAATACGGATTAAATGAAATTCGTATTGAGAAGGGGGTTAAGTATTAGGTGGGGATTTCAATGAGGACTCATGTCAACAACTGAGTTGTATGATTTCTTGTATGGGCGGGGAATTGTACTTGGTGTAAAAACTACTTAGTTGGTGGCATTGGTAATAATTGAAATGTTGTGTCACGCTAGTTGTTATATACAGATAAATAGGTCATAGGTAGAGAATATAGGATTAAGTATGAGTTCTTAGAACTCATACTTATGTGACATTCTTGACTCATAGTTATATGAAATGTTTATGAGCCCCTCAGCGAACGGACGCCAAAGGTTAGACTAGGGTAAGTTCGTAAACTCATATAATTGTGGCCAGGTTATCAACTCATAAGTGTGGTTTTATGAACTGGGTATAGTTGTGTGAATGGAATGTTAAGGATAATAGGAATAGATAGAATGTTTAAGCAAATGATCATTAGCGGAGATTTAGGTTTTCCTAAACCCCTAGCTTTGCTAAACTTCAATTTTTGACATCAAGCTAAATACGCACTATGTGCCTTTTAAAAAAAAATTGTTTTTATTTATCACTTATGTACCATGTGACCAGTGCGTAGATGATAAAAAAAAATGATGGAGTTATCAATGCGAGAATTACTTGATGTTGAATGTGATCTAAGGATCGTCAGCCCACTACAGTATGATGTAGTATAACAAAGTCACCAAATGACGAAATCCTCAACGGACAGTTAAATACAGTGCGGCAACATGACGTCATTCTCAAAAATGTTTTTATTGAAAGAAATTTTCCAAACCAAATTGTTTTGTTGTGGAATCAAGTAAGAGGTAAAAGCAAAATAACCTTTTATATAAGAGGAATATTTTAATTTGAGTATCTTTGATAGATGCCGAGAAATTTGAGTATCTTTGATAGATCACCCAGAAATTTGAGTATCTTTGATAAATTCCATAAAGAAAATAAGAAAATGATCTTATACTATATGATTCCACAAAGAAAATTTTAAACCTTTTACTCTTGTGAGTGGTGAATTGGGTAGTATGTGATATGTGTGAATGGTGTAAGCTATTTGGTATACTGTAAGGTGTAAGGTGAATTTCGAGGGACGAAATTCTTAGAAGGAGGGGTGAATGTAATAACCCGAGAATTTAGACCATTTATTAAAATCTTAAATGATTGATTTAAGGTCAAATATTAGACCTAGACAGAAAATAAGTGTATGCATTTGATGTTATTAGGATGGAATTTTGAGGATGTCAAAATTTCGTGAAGGCTTATAGGTGAATTATTCAGGATTAAGGATTTTTGTGATTAAGTTCTGTGTATATGGTTAATGATGTGTTCAGAATGTGGTTAAGAGTCAAGGGTTGACCAGATAAATTATATCTGTAACAAACCCTAATATATATTAAGAACAACAACGTTCAGTTAGAAAACCCTAACGTCTAATAAGAAACCCTAGAAATCGGTTCTGGAAATCCTAGTTTTAGTTTCGGGAATCCGAAACCCTAATTCGGTGCATGAAACCCTAAATCGGGAACTTAATGGCATAAGTGTAAATAATTAAAAGATTAATTAAGGTTAATCTTAACAAATTGATTACAAAACCCTAATTCCAAATTTGAAACCCTAATTTTATAATTAGGGAAAAATGAAAGTGTTAATTTGATATTTTAATGTTAATTAGGATATATTAATTCTAATTTCAAGTTAAGTAATTAGAAAACTCTAATCTAATTACTTAGATTTAATTTTTAAATTAGAAAATTTATTTTCTATTAGAAACCCTAATTAGTGGGTTATAAACCCTAAGGGTTAAAAAAGTTGTGTGTAAGGAATATGAACATTATGTGATGGTTTATATTTATTTATTATATAAACAAACAAAAGAAATTAGTGTAAACCTAATTATATATTAGGAATGAAGGATTTAATAACTTAAGGGTTATGGAAAAAGAGAATTGTGGTATTTAGAATACTTACTAATTCTAGGAGATTTATTTTATATATATCTCAAATGATTAATTTTATAACCTAATTATAGCAAGTCTAATTGGGTTAAGAAAATAAGTGTGCATGGGCAAGGATTTGTGTTATAATTGAGGAAATGAAAATCCTAATTAAATGATTAGGATATAATAAAATTTATCTATTGGATCATGCTATATTTTTTTACATAGCCCAAGCAATTTAATTTGAGAGCCCAAACAATAAAACAATTGGCCCAAGTGATGATCCAATTTGTATGGATCTTCTAGATGGTTATTAAACAAATAAAACAACTAATAAAATTGGCCAAAATGGTAGAGATATCCGCCATTCAAGGGGCAAGTGAGCACAAGATTCATTTAATTTAGCTAACATTTTAGTTAGTCAAAAGTTGGTTACCAAATCAACAAGTTTAGCCACTAGCCTTTTTAGGGTAATTAATATTTTTATCCTTGGCAATCATTTACAAGAGCAAGAGAGAGTAAGGCTTAGGATGAATGAAGGAGAGAAAGAGAGTGGGTGCAAAAAAAAAAACTACACCTAATAAAAGTCTAGCTCATATATATATATATATATCTTATTTTCTTTTCTTTCATCTCTTTTATTTTCTAGCCAAATGAACTTAAGAAGAGAGAGAGAGAGAGAGAGAGAAGGGAATTTTCGGCCACTTCATGGTGAAGAGGGAGGGGAGATTTTGACTCTCATGAAACCAAGATCCATCCATGGAATTGTGAAGAAGAAGAAGGTTTAGCAAGGAAATCAAGTTAAGGTATAACAAAAATTTCTTCTTATGTAGTTTATTTTCCTTGGTAGTTTGATTTGATTTTTGATAACTTGAAGTTGTGATCTTGAGGTTTAAAACCTTAGATCTATGTATATATAAGTGTTTCATGTTTAGTCTAACAATATTGGGTGTTGATTTTTGGTTGGAATCAAAGGTATATATTTCCTAAACTCAAAACTCTAATTAGTATATGTGTTTTGTGATGGTTGTTTTAGACCAAGTGTTGAACTTATGATCCATATGAGGGAAGATCTACATGATATATGCTATTTTATGGTTAGATCTTGCCATTTTTAGGGTTGATAAGCTTGAACAAAGAAGATGAACCAAAACAGTTTTTCTTGTTTTAAATGAATTAGTGAACTGCTGCTCTAAACAGAAAATTTCGGATTTGTTAGAGTGCTCTAAAAATTCTGGACTTGTGATATGTTATAGTACACTCAATAAGCTTTCCATAGACTCCGAAACGGACTAAATCCGACATCGGAGGAGCAAGTTATGGGATTTCTACCAAACTACACAAAGTTAAGAAAAACTGTTAGAAGGACAGTTTTTACCAGCCACTTCCGGGCTAAATTCCGGGAGCTTAACATGTCCAAATATGGATTGTGATAGATGAAAATTGTAACTCGGAAAGATACGAATCTAATAAAATTGACGGATCATTAATCGGAGTTACAGATTTCGTTTTATATAAGTTTTAGCAAAGGACTCCAAAACTGCCAAATGACAAAAAAAGTTGCTGCCCAAAATTTTCCGGGACTGTTTCGGACATTTATTTAATGAGAAAAATTCCAGGATTTTGGGAAATGAAAATATATGGTATTAAGTAGCTCGTGTCCAAAAATGAGCTAATTCCGAGTTAAAATGACCAAGTTATGACCATTACAATTTTTGTGATTTTTCCGAACGGAAATCGCTATAAACGGAGTTCTACAACTCCGATTGCCATTTAAATTTAAAATGGAGTATCACGTTAGAATATATAAGGTTATGCCAAGAGATGGGCATTACTGGAGTTAAGCACGAGGTAGCTAATTTCTTAAGCTATACACTAAAATTAATTAAGGAAAAATAGAATTAATGTTTTTAAAATCATATAAAATGATTTTAAGTATTAGAAAATATTTTAAGTTATAAAATATAACTTTTGATATTTTGGCATGAAAATATTAGTATTTTAATATTAATATTAATTATCGGATAATGGATTTAAGTGTTTAAAAATCATATAAATATGAATTTAAGGTATTAAAAATATTTTGAAATATTATAATTACATTATAATATTATGTAAGGATTTTCATTAATATTTTATATTAAATGAATATTAATGATTAAGGAATTATGTGGTATTTAATTTATTTAAATACGATATTAATGATTGGAAAATCATGATAAATGGTAATAATTATTCGAAAATTATTATGAGCCTAGGAAAAATGTTTTGACTGATAAGAAATTATCTGTGATAATTGTTAAGTGTTTAGGAAGAGTTTAATTGAACTTAAACTCGAGTATTGTCCGAGTAGACCGTCGGGATGATAGAACTATGTCGGTTTCAACTCAGACTTAAATAGTTTGACTTAATATTAAGTCTTATGTGTTGTATAGACTTATAGGGTTATGTGTTATGTGTTTAGGTTATTCTGTGTATATAAATATAACAGTATTATACTGTGATGATATTGTTCTAATATTGGAGATCTATATTATTAATATTAGGTCTTCGGGTAAAGCGTTATAAATTGCGTTGCGGTAATCAAAGCTGTTCTGTGCAAGTTTGTTCTTACTTAACTCTAATAAGAGTGTTTTATTCAAGCTTATGGTTAATCATTCTTTGATTGCCATGAAAATTGTACTCTGTACATCTTGCATGTATAAGTCGGTATGAAAGGTCGATCACCTTCATTACCGATTGGTTGAAATGTTTGTTCATGTTTTTCACCAAAAGTTTGTTAAAACTAGTTCTCAATTATATTGATGAATTTTGACTTATTATTCATACTCATCATGATATATCCTTATATTGATTTAAATAAGCACTTTCATTATATCATGATAAACATTCGAGATTCAATCGTTCGGATGAGAAAAAGATAATATCCTTGGGATATTGTTGTATTTTTAAAGTATAGTTGAATAAATCTTTCGATAGCTAGCTTATGATTTGTGTTTAAGTAAAGGTTATGATAAAATAGTGTGTAATGTAATGTATAAACAATTTATGTTTATATCGGACAGTTATAGAAAGAGAGCAAAGCCAAATCGCGGTGATTTGGGGCCGATAAACGCTTCTGAGATAAAGCTTTGTCTAGTGAGGATTGTATAATATATTCCATCATCGGTCCTCCCGATGAGGATGTTCTTCCTGGTTTGTATCGCTGAGTTTTTATGTCTATAGATTATTTATAGTTGGTGTTGTCGGGGTATACGACCTTCATTGACAATGGTCAATGGATGAGATCCTGCTAGGGATAATGTAAAGTTTGTTTGACCTTCGTTGACGTGTGCATAATTGGATGTATAAAAACTTGCCGGGGTAAATGTTTTATATGACTATGAATTAACAGCATCGGACGTGCACAAGGTATTGTCGAGTGTAATTTGCAATAGCTAAGATCATCGTTATAGTATACCCTGTGTTTGGGTGAAGACCAATGAGTGATTTGTAAAGCCACAACTTGACCTGTGAAATCCAGGATTTCAGGCTATTCTGCTCAATTGCGTAGCATTTTTATTCTTGATTTGGCCTTTTCAGCTTGTGAGAACTGCTTTGCATTTAGAACTGGACTGAGCCAGAGGGGTGGGCCCCATTCTTACTATATCTTTTGATAGGCCTCTATTATTCATTGGGAGTCTGTGCCCTATTTCCCTGTATTTTTAGCTATACAGAGATGTATTAGATGATGATGTACTTAGGAATGTATATACTATTATTCCCAACATCATATTGACATCTATTGTTTATCATGCATATATTATGTTATGCATATGTATGTATGTCCAGAGATATTCAGCATTGACCCCTAGATGGTCTTACTATATGGCCCGTACAGATGTCTTCTTCGATAGTTAGCCGCATTGATCATACCCCACCAGTATTGGTGGCATCCCGTCTGAGATCATGGTATGATAGTATATCACCTTCAGACAAGGTGACTGTAGATCAGTTATTGCAGCATACTATGACTATCCTGATGTTTCAGGTTCCCGCAGGCTTCATAGAGGGTATACTGGAGCATTGGATACCAGAGAGACAGGTCTTTCGATTTGCATCCACGAGTTGACTCCTACTCTGGAGGAGTATGCATGGTTGACGGCGTTGCCATTGGACAGACCTTATGTGCGGATGGCCATCGGCGACATGAGCCAACAGTTTATGACTCTCACCGGGGTGAGGCGTAGAGTTGTACAGGATGAGATCACATCCAGTCACGTTGTATCCCAACATTTTTTGATGGACAGATTTGGCTCTGAGGATAGTTATACACGGTACTCCAGGGATTTCACCATGTCGGAGGATCATTGGCACTCGTCCAGAGTAGATGTCTTGTTACTGTGCGTATTGTCGTATGTATACATGCCACGGTACATGGACGAGCTAGATATTAGCATCATCATGGCAGTGAGGGCTCTCAGGGAGGGTCACACCATTGTACCAATGATCATAATAGAGACACTGAGGTCAACCACATATTATAGCACTTACCCTGCAGGGGTATTCATAGGCAGTTCGGTCATGTTGTACGTGTAGTTTATGTCACACTTTAGACTGATTGACACTTTTAGATGGCATGGGTATTGTTTCACCCATGAGATAGCTATGTCGTACTCCTTTCAGCCTACGGAGTGTACAGATCCTTCATCTTGGTCCGTTTTCCTGGCCAGGATCGGAGATCCGTTTGATATATTGCTATGTACAGGGCTCAGCTCACCCTACAACTTCATCACTCATGCTCCGGGCATGGATTATCTCCCTCTAGCTGGTTTGAGGGGCATGACTACTTATCACCCACTGGCCGTGATGTGTCAGTTTGACCAGTTCTAGGACTTCCATCCTTTTGAGGGGGCATTGAGTCATAACTTAGCTTCTCGCCACTTATTAGCAAAGGATAGATCCAGGTTGTACGCCTGTTGGGATCAGCGTGAGCTAGCTACATTTTTCGTTAGCCACCCGGGTTATTCTGTAGAGTATTCCATATGGATGGAGACAAAGACGCCATTGACTATGGCAGTATCCACAGTGCATTGGATTGATTCCGACGATGGGGATCCTATGGAGGAGACTTATATTCCTACCGAGGAGGATTTGACTACTGGGTTGGCAGCAGTTGTGATGGATTCTCCAAGATGATGAGTGCTCTTTGTGATTCAAGATTCTCAGATAGTATTTAGAGCGAGTCTTCATCGATGAACTTTGAGAGAGATCGGTTAGGGCCTTGATGTTGTGATTCTTTGGGAGAGACGCCTATATGGAGAGAGATGAGGCCAGATCAGCCAGAGATGCATTGATTGTAGAGCGGGATGTTGCCCTATCTGCTCGGGATGTGGCCGTCACAGATAGTACTTCAGTGAGATCCCTTACGACTGGCATCCTTGTCGATATGAGTGCATATATTGATGAGCATCATGCCACCATGCAGTTGGCCTCGGATCTGTTAGCTCGTGTAGATACCATTAGGCAGGAGCTTGCAGCGTTTCCTCCTTCTTCAGTGAGGGATGCTATGTTAGATCTGATAGTCCGTATACATACAGATCCGTAGATAGACTTGTATTTTCTTGCACAGACTAGCTTAGCCATTGTTTCATGTACAACACATATGTATATATCAAACAAAATTATATATAGTAGGGAAATATATTTTGATTCACTTCCCTTTTAGTTGTGCTTTGATACTTGCTTGATATTTCCTTATTTTTTCAGGGCTTGTGATTTTGATGTATTATGAACTTATCCTTGATAGGTGGACATTGAGATATCGCAGGATCTTTCAGAATGGATCACTGATCTGTGTATATCCCAATCCTATTTGGTGTCTTGTGACTGGTTTCTGTATGGAAATATGTAGAGTGTGGCTTTTCCTCTCTGAGATTGACCGCACCACAGATGGTCGCCAGTACTCCTATTTAAGAGGAGCCCAGTTAATTCCATCTCTTATGGATTGGTGTTGCCCTTCAAGGAATCAACCGCAACTTAGATGGTCGCCAACTCTTCCATTATGGGGAGGTCAGGTAGTTTCATCCCATTGATTTGAAGCCGATGAAATGTGGTGGATTGAAATTTGATCCCAGTACCAGGTGACATGTCTTTGTGTTTTTGTAGGGGGTTAGACCAAACCATAAATTGCTTCCTATGTACTCCTATTGAAGAGGAGATCAGGTCTGCGTAGTTCGAATATGGTGTAAGAGGTTCAACGCTGAATGCTGTAAAGTGTAGAAAGGGTGTAGGAATATTTTTGTTGTTTTTGTTTTTATTTTTGTAGAGAAAGGTGTAGAAATGTTTTTGTTGTTTTTATTTTTGTAGAGAGAGGGTAGAAATGTTTTTGTTATTTTTATTTTTTTATTGCGACCGGGCCATATAGAATATGGTTGCCTACGTACTCCCTGTAAAAAACCCAAAACCTAATAAAATTCGGATATGTAAAATTAAGTTATATTAATAAAATTTATCCGTTATATACTCTGTTTAACAAATTTGGTCAAATAAAATTTTGTCCAAAAATTGACGTGCTTAAAAATTTTCTTCCGAAAATGGACTTTTTGGTACATTTGTTTGGACAAACTGCTTTGTCGTGCTTATACCGACAAAACGCTTTGTCGTGCTTGTTAGGATTAGTGGGAAAGCTAGGTTAGTAACCCTAGATTAAAAAATCCTAACCTTAATTAATAAAATCCTAACCCTAAATTGTAAATCTAACCCTAATTAGCTAAATTAACCCTAATTAGGTTATACTAACACCTAATCATGATTACTAAACTTCAATTAGATACTAATAAACATTATTAGATAACCCTTATCATTAAAAACAAAGCCCTAATCAAGATTAGTAAAGATTAGGGCATAATTAAGTTACTAATTTGGTCAAGAGCTCACAACTAAGTTATGAACCAGCCACACAAGTCGCAAAACCTCACATGACATGCTTCCAAACTCCCAAGCACCAGAAGAGTCATAGATCAGATCTTTTAGGAGTCAAGTAGGTGGAAAAATGACCAAAAAGCCAAGTTGAAGAACTTTATAAATAGGAACCCTAGATCTATGTAAACTAACGAATTCTATAAGCCTAGACACTCTTATAAACATACCAAATCAAGTCTGGGTGGTAGGAACAACCAATTTAGAAGCTAGAATCCAAAATCAAGTAAGAAAGGTGCAAACCCTAATTCTTAGCTAGATCTTTGATGCTTTGATAAATTTATTATTTAAATATTTAGAATTATGTGTTAGTATGTTATAAAGTATGTTAGGTTGATAGAATACATTTTCATAACATCTTGATGTCTTAATTAAGCATTTTTAGTAATCTGAGAATTTTGAAAATCAAGCCTGACAGTCGAATGTCAGAGCTTGTAGATTCATATGTGTTTATGATTAGGTCTATAATTTGTATGTTATTGGTAGCCTGATAGTAGGTCTTTAATCTAGAAAAGAAAACAGATTAATTAGAACCATATATTGCAAGATATAGATGGTCAAAGGTGGTTGACCAATCACAAAGTTTTGTTTTCTAGGTTACCCAGAAAACTCAAGAACAGGTTGAGCCGGCTACTTTGACCAACCTTTTGATCGCTTTCAGTTTGTTGTTTTTGTAACTTTTTGTGATAGACTAATACCCTGATATATATACTACATATCCATGGTCTTAAATTACTTAAACAACTCCTAGGATTACTGGAATTAATGGTCAAAATTCGTTGACCGAGCTTGACCAAGTTTTTTGGGTTACCAAAAAAACTGATGAACACGAAGAACAGCTGTTGGCTGTACTTTGACCAACTTAGATTAAGACCTTATTGCCATGCTTTGTCCAAACCAATGTTATGTATATGTACCTTGACATATATGCTACATGTTACAACAAACACAACACAAATCTATTACACAAAATCAGAGATATTGAAGCAACAAAATCGTTGACCGACCCTGACCACTGTTCTGGGTTGCCCAGAAAACTCATGAACAGTTCTGACAGTGACTTTGAGCCTCTATAACTTCTTGTTATATATAGATTTAAGCATGCAATTAGGCTTATGTTGTACTACTGTATGAGTACTATAACACCAACACTTGTTCAAACTCAGAATCATAAACAATAGTGAGATAGATTGAGGTCAAATTGGTCTCTCGACCATAACTGGTCGGAAACCCAGAAGCTCAAGAACACCTATAGCGACACTTCCTGTCACTATAGGGCTTTCACGATAGACAAAAAATTGGTTTTTAGAAATTAAATTATAAAAATTAGAAATAATTAATAATAAATATAAATAAATAACAAAAAGAGTTTTAAAAATTATAATAAATTATTATAATTAATTTACGATATTTTTACATAAATTTAATAAATATTTTATTTAATTGGATATTATTAATAATTAATTTGATCTTTGAGGCAATTGGAATAATTACTTATAAATACTAGATAATTATTGAAAAATAATATTAATGATAGAAAAATCATAATAAGTGAATATAAATTATTTAAAATAATAAACAAAGTTTTTGTAAAATTCTAAGTAAATATTAAATATTTAACAATAGAAATAAATGATTTAAAATTCATTTAAAGGATAAATAAATACTTAAAAATTATTATAAGGGATATATAAATTATCTAAATAAATAATAAACCTTATAAATAAAATTTAGTTGATTTAACAACTTATCTAATATTCGGTAAAGACATTAAACACCAAAACTCTATCAAATCTAACCTGAACTTATGTAAATGTTGTATTTGAGTATTGTTATCAATACTAACATGATAGATTTATATGAATGAACATCGTAGGTGTTTATTAAGAGAATCAAGTAGCATAATTTGATTAATCTACACTCAAGCAAGTTTCCTATACCCAAATTTTTACTTTAGCAAGTTCTCTATCCTTAAATCTCTTATTACGCAAATTTCTCAAACCCTGTTTATTCGTAAACAAGATTCTTATCTTAATATACTGTTGATATGATATATTACACCTATATTTGAATTACCTCTTATTGTAAAGTTATTGCTATAGCTTCAACATAGCTAAGAAATGAATTATTTATTCATATGATATTGTTTATTGAGTATAAACTGTTGTGTCAAACCAAATTGTTTTGGTAGGATATCCTATATTGCAGTTGGGTATCCCATAAGGGATCAATATTCGGTTGATAATATATTGACATTAATTTGGGTGCATTTGAGCACTGGTAGAATGAGATGTATACTCCTAGGATATTGTGTAAGACCCTAACTTTTTTTTTGAATAAAGAATAATTTTTCTCGAAATATATTTTTTTGAATATTTTGGTGTGGATATGATAAAATGTTATAGTTGTGGGTAATATTTAAAAATTTTGCAAAGTAAGCAAGTTGATATAAAATATTCGTTGTGTCAGGGAATAATCGATTGGTCGGGGAATATTCATTTTAATAGGGAATATTCATACGACGGCATAATCAATAGTGGACCCCACAACGGAAGTATTGTCGTAGTTAAAAAATGACAGAAATATCTTTTTATAAAAATAACGGCGATAGTTTTACCATTAAATTGTTGAACTACCCAGTGGTAAAAGTAATAAGATAATATGCGCGTGGTTGCATAGTATATTACGATATTGATTATTGATGCTTACGTGAGAAGTCACTCAATTATACTCAATTATTGCTACAGTAATTGTTACATAATATCTCACGTTATTTGATTCAATTATTGTCACAGTATCATCTGCATAATATTTTATATTATTAAATCAATAATAGACAACAAAGTTATTCATATTATTATTTGCAATATTGATGATGTCTAGAAAGTTCTGTCGATGAGAGGTTTGGTCACCTAATTGCGCGCCAATAGGGAGAAATCCTTATCGGAAAGCCCCCTCTTTCCTGGGAATGATCTGATTGTTAAATATTGTGAGTTATAATATCAATGATGAATAATTGTCGAAGTATTAAGAATGTGTTTATTGAAGATAAGTGAATTACAAAAGTTAGAGGGGAATAATGCAAACTTGGAAAACTTTAGGGGTACTAAAGTTTAATAAGTTAAATCAATCTGGGCCATTGGTGGTGGTTTTAATAGTAAATTAATCTGGACCATCGATGGTGGTTTTAATAGTAAATAAATCTAGACCATCGATGGTGGTTTTAATAGTAAATCAATCTGAATCGCCGGGGGTGGTTTTAATAGTAAATCAATCTGGACGGTCGGTGGTGGTTTTAAAAGTAAATCAATCTGGACCGTCGGGGGTGGTTTTAATAGTAAATCAATCTGGACCGTCGGTAGTGGTTTTAAAAGTAAATTAGTCTGGACCGTCGGTTGTGGTTTTAATAGTAATCAATATAGACCGTCCGTTCTAATAGTAAATCAATCTGGACCGTTCATGAATCCGTTACTATTTAGTCCATTCTCATATAAATATAAGCTTAATTCTTCTTTCATTCTCACCAATTCACTGAGATTCACAAGAGACATTATAGAGAGAGAAGCTATAGAGAGCAAGAAGAAGAGTATTCTGCTACTTCATTATTGAAGTATCCATCCTTCTACTAAGGAAAGGGGTATTATTTCTTTTGTATTCATAAGGAATACTATTTTTCGTATTCATCCTTTAATATGTCGAAATAACCTGTCTACGCGGATTACGTACTGTATGACAAATGAAAATCCATTTGCAGTTTCGTATGTTATTTCTTTTTATATTCTTAAATCTAAACTTACTATGGTAAGTATTGCTTTTATAATCCTTGAAATTAGTGGAATATCCTTGATTTTTGCGTTTCATCCAGTATTGTTTAATTGGAATATTGATCTAAACTTTCTTATTAAATATCAATATTTTCACACGGGGTACTATTCGCAGGTTACTATTGACCCAGTTACTATTCACTATAATATTATTCACTCGGGTATTCGGGGCACTTTTCATGCTGAGGTACTATTCATGAGTTACTATTCACGGGTTACTATTCACTCATATATTGTTCACTCGGGTATTCGGGGCACTTTTCATGTCAGGGTACTATTCACGGGGTACTATTCCTGAAGTACTATTCATAGGGTACTATTCATCGAAAAATTTATTTCTTTTCTGTCCAAATTATTTTTGACATACGGATATTATTCTTGAATTTTACTCCACAAAGCAGTATCATGTTGACAATTTGGATATTATTGAATTCTGGATAAATTATGTTATAAATCTTTAAAAATTTATCCTTTGCTTTCTTTTAATTGAATTCTTATATCATTGTCATCATCCTCATGCTTCCAGTGTGATGAAAGTCATATTTGGCTTACGTGCATTGATAGACTGTTGATTGGTATGATTATAACCAGGGATAATTCGGTATGATCATAACCATTGATGATTACACGAATATTTTTGTCCTGTAGTTCAAGAATAATTTGAGGACGTGATACTAATGAATATCCTTGGCCCGTAGGTCAGGGATGATTCGATGATGTTATTTATTTATTAAGCTGAGTCCCAATGATAAAGTTAATGATAAACTTTTTAAATCATAGAAGATAGTAGATATCATGCTCTACTTGACTCTTCTAATAGATTGCTTGTTTTGTTCCAGTTAAACTTGTTGTCTATTATATTCTATCAGTTTAACATTGTTGAAGGCTAATGATAACTTATTCTGCATTATCTTAGTCATAATATTTCTTACTAGGCTAGTTGAGCTCACCCTTTTACTTCCATTGTTCTTTTCAGGAAATGAGAACGTAGCTGGAACTAGTCGGGGAATGGAGTGATGGTTCGAGATGGTGTTCTAGTAGTCCTCACTATTCTATAAAATAGTGTGACAATAAATGTATTGAGGACTCCATTTGAGTTTGGATATTGTCTAGAAGATAATATTCATGTAAAAACTCTCAGCTCATGTTGTATAATTAAGTTTGTATTTGTATTCAGTACCATATATTTGGCGACCCAAGATGGGTGATGTATACCTATTTTGAGGGCGTCACAGTTCGTATCAAAGCTTAGGGATATGATCCCTGACTGAGATGTGAGACAAGAACTAGGAGGGGAGAGACAGGAAATTCTTTCGCTAGTATGACCTACCTAAGTTAATTTGGTATTTAATTTGTTGGTCAGAGTATAGGGATAATATGTGGCATATCAATTAACCCTTGTTTTGTGGTAGTGTTTGAAAATGGCATCTGAAAATTTTGAGATAAGCAATGAAGCACATGAGACCGTTGAGTCACCAACGAACAATATCGGGATAATGTGCAACAGGAAGATAATAATCCTCAGGTAAACAATAACACCGATCAAATGATGAACGATGGGATGTTCAAAGGCTTTATGTAATTCATGCAACATCAGGCGAGAGCGGCTCCTGTTCAAAATGCAGGTGGAAACACTGGCATGTCACAAATGGTCACTGCTAAACAATTCAAGGAGTTGGGACCATCAGAGTTTTGGGTAAAGTCAGAACCACTTAAGGCGGAGACATGGATAAAGCAGATCACCAAGATATTTGATGTCTTGGGATGCTCCGAGGAGCAAAAGGTTCCCTTTTCCACCTTCATGTTGAGAGGAGAGGCAGATTACTGGTGGGAATCAGTAAAACGTACTCAGCCTGCCGCACTCAAAATGTTTTGGGAAAAGTTCCAAGAACTCTTCAACGACAAGTACTTTCCCAAAAGTATTCGTCATATGAAGAAGGTGGAGTTTATCAGGTTGGAGCAAAACAATATGACTGTGTCGTAGTACGAGGCTAAGTTTGCCGAGTTGTCCCAGTTTGCATCCCATTTGGTTGATAATGAGGAGAGAATGACGCGAATGTTTTTGCGAGGTTTGAGACCCGAAATACGTCAATACCTCATTTCTCACAAACTGTGTTTGTATTTAGATATTGCAAATAGGGCTCAGTTATTGGAGCACAATAATGAGTCAACCCAACCAAGAGAGAGCAGCCGACAAGTCGATAATACCAATGGTAGGAGTCATCAAAGCGGTGACAACAAACATGGAGGGAATCAACATGCCAAGCACTTTGGTGGTAATCATGGCAAAGATAATAGAAGTGGAAATTTCAAGAAGAGGAGATTCAATAATGATGGAAAGATGTCAGCACTAGCACCTATTGTTAAGGAAGGAGAACGACCACCGGTCGTATGTTACAAATGGGGAGGGGAGGGACACATCTGTCCAAACTGTACACAGCAGTCCAAAGTATTTATAATTATGGAAGAGAAGGTCACCTAGCCCGATTTTGTTGTGCACCAAAGTCAGGTCCAGCTGGGATGGAGGCATCAAACGCTGTCCAAGACAAGACAAAACCGGTAGTTCAAGGGAGAGCGTTTGTCGTAACCTCCCAAAAAATAAGGAATCCGAACGAGGTGATCACGGGTAAGCTAATCATAAACTCTAGCGAAATCTATACCTTATTTGATATCGGTTCTACCCATTCTTTTATTTCTCCTACTTGCGCTCAACGTTTAAATTTAACTCTAGAGAAATTAGACTTTGATTTATCTGTTGAAACTCCATTGGGAGAAACCTTCATTATATCCACTATTAATAAGTTTTGTTTGATTAAAATCGTTAACTGCACGTTACCTGTCGATCTTATCTCTTTAAAAATACTTGCATTCGATGTGATTTTAGGAAGTGATTGGTTGACTACTCATTATGCTAATGTGATGCCCCCAAAATAGGTATACATCACCTATTCTGAGTCGCCAAATACATGGTACAAAATTCAAATACAAACTTAAATATACAACAAACTTAAATATACAACATGAGCTGTGCGTTTTAATACAATCATTGTCTTCTACACAGTATACAAACTCAAAAATAAGTCCTCAATACATTTATTATCACACTATTTCACAGAATAGTGAGGACTACTAATCTATCATCATCGGACCGGTCACTCCGTTCCACGACTAGTCCCGGCCACGTTCTCATTTCTCAAGAGAACAATGAAAGCAAAAGGGTGAGCTCAACTAGCCAAGAAGAAATACTATGACTAAGATAATGCAGATAAATTATCATTAGCCTTCAACAATGTTAAACCGATAAAATACAATAGACATCAAGTTTTAGCAGAAATGAACAAGCAATCCATTAAAAAAGAGTCGTAGAGAATAAAATCTACTATCTTCTATGATTTAAAAAGTTTTTCATCAACTTAATCGCTGAGACTAAGCCTAATAAATAAACCACATCATCGAATCATCCTTGCACTACGGGCCAAGGATATTCATTAGATCATCAATGGTCATGACTATACTGAATAATCCTTGGTCATAATCATACCAATTCCATCTCTGCACGTAAGCCAAAGATATATAATTCAATAAACAATAGTCCATCTTCGCACGTAAGCCAAAAATAACTTTCATCACCAATGATCAAATCCCTCATCAAAATATGCATATACATTATATAGGATATCCAAGCCATAAAATCCTATTTTCCAACTTTGTTACTTCGCATAACATATTTAACTCATATGTTCGTAACTAAAATATTTTCATGAAAAATAACAAATCAGTCCCAAAAATATTTATTTTCTGGGATTTAGTAGTATATAGTCCCATAAAGAACATACATTTTTCTCGGAATTTTTAAAATTCATTTACTATTTTTTAAAAATCAATTTCTAATTAATTCCTTAAGAAATTAGCTACCTCAAGTTTAACTCCAAAAATTCCCAAATCTTGGCAGAATCTTACACATGTTAATGTGAACTTCAAGTTTAAATTTCATGGTCATCGGAGTTATAGAACTCCAGTTATAGCATTTTTCGTCGGAAAAACCTAAATATTGAAATGGTCATAACTTGCTCATTTTAAGTCGGAATGAGCTCATTTTTGGACAGGATGTTCTTTATACCATATACTTTCATGTCCCAAAAGGCCGGAAATTTTCTAATAAATTAAGTGGGCGAAACGTCCCTTATAAAATCTAGGCAGTAGAATTTTTGGTATTTGCAGCTTTGGACTCCTTTGCTAAAATCAGTCCACACGAAAATCTACAACACCTTTTATAGTGATTCCACTTGGAGATGCTACAAAACTCATAGATCTAACTCTAGAACTTGACCACACTCAAAAATTCCAAATATAATAGGAGATATGGTGAATTGAATTTCATGTTCCGTTTTCACCAAAATCTGATTTTTAAACCCTTTATGATTTCTAATAAACTTTCATGTTTTCACATAATAACCAACATAACTCATCATAACACTGCTACCTCTGCAAATAAACCCTTTTTAAACCCTTTTTGATCATAAACTTCTTCTAACCAATTATCCTCAGGTTCATCTTCTTCCTCTTTTTCCTCTCTCTCAGCTGCTACCTCTGCAACTAGCTCATGTGCAACTATTAGTTCTTCACTTAACACGTAGATATCTTTAATTTCTTATTCGTCAAATGGTATACATCACCTATTTTGAGTCGCCAAATACATGGTACAAAATTCAAATACAAACTTAAATATACAACATGAGCTGTGAGTTTTCATACAATCATTGTCTTCTAGACAATATACAAACTCAAAAATAAGTCCTCAATACATTTATTATCACACTATTTCATAGAATAGTGAGGACTACTAATACTATCATCTGGACCGTCACTCCGTTCCCCGACTAGTCCCGGCTACGTTTTCATTTCCTGAAGAGAACAATGAAAGCAAAAGGGTGAGCTCAACTAGCCAGTAAGAAATACTATGACTAAGATAATGCAGGATAAATTATCATTAGCCTTCAACAATGTTAAACTGATAAAATACAATAGACATCAAGTTTAACAACAACAGAACAAGCAATCCATTAAAAGAGTCAGGTAGAGAATAAAATCTACTATCTTCTATGATTTAAAAAGTTTTTCATCAACTTAATCGCTGAGACTCAGCTTAATAAATAAACCACATCATCGAATCATCCTTGCACTACGGGCCAAGGATATTCATTAGATCATCAATGGCCATGACTATACCGAATATTCCCTGGTCATAATCATACCAATTCCATCTCTGCACGTAAGCCAGAGATATATAATTCAATAAACAATAGTCCATCTTCGCACGTAAGCCAAAAATAACTTTCATCACCAATGATCAAATCCCTCATCAAAATATGCATATACATTATGTAGGATATCCAAGCCATAAAATCCTATTTTCCAACTTTGTTACTTCGCATAACATATTTAACTCATATGTTCTTAACTAAACTATTTTCATGAAAAATAACAAATCAGTCCCAAAAATATTTATTTTCTGGGATTTAGCAGTATATAGTCCCATAAAGAACATACATTTTTTTGGAATTTTTAAAATTCATTTACTATTTTTCAAAAATCAATTTCTAATTAATTCCTTAAGAAATTAGCTACCTCAAGTTTAACTCCAAAAATTCCCAAATCTTGGCAAAATCTTAAACATGTTAATGTGAACTTCCAGTTTAAATTTCATGGTCATCGGAGTTATAGAACTCCAGTTATAGCGTTTTCCGTCGGAAAAACCTAAATATTAAAATGGTTATAACTTGCTCATTTTAAGTCGGAATGAGCTCATTTTTGGACAGGATGTTCTTTATACCATATACTTTCATGTCCCAAAAGGCCGGAAGTTTTCTCATAAATTAAGTGGGTGAAACTGTCCTTATAAAATCTGGGCAGTAGCATTTTTGGTATTTGCAGCTTTGGACTCCTTTGCTAAAATCAGTCCACACGAAAATCTACAACACCTTTTATAGTGATTCCACTTGGAGATGCTACAAAACTCATAGATCTAACTCTAGAACTTGACCACACTCAAAAATTCGAAATATAATAGGAGATATGGTGAATTGAATTTCATGTTCCGTTTTCACCAAAATCTGATTTTTAAACCCTTTATGGTTTCTAATAAACTTTCATGTTTTCACATAATAACCAACATAACTCATCATAACACTTACTAATATTTCATATACCCATGATTTTCATCAGTCCAAAGTTTTTATTATGACTCTCATCATAATCAACATAAATAGATCTTTTCCACAATTTAATAAGAAATGAATGCAAAGGATCATTCACCATGCATGTGGTAATTCACATAGACAGGTTATTCCAACAGAATAATAAAGAATGGAATAACAGAAGGATTCACCATGCATGCGATAGAGACCGCATGCACATGTTATTCCCAATGAATAATAAAGAATGGAACTGTGTCAAAGCGTGATACGACCCATGCAGGATATTCCAAATGTAATAATAAAGAACGGAACAAAGTTAAAGCGAAATTCATGCCGACAAGATATTCCAACCGAATAATAAATAATGGAACCAGGTCCGGCGTAAATGCACAGACAGGATATTTCGACAGAATAGTAAATAATGGAACCAGGTCCGGCATAAAACGCACAGGAAGGATATTCCGACAGAATAGTAAAGAATAGAATAATAAAAGAATTTCACCATGTATGTAGTACTTTGCATATACAGGTTATTCCAACATAATAATAAGGAATGGAATAATAGAAGAATTTCACCATGTATACAGTACTTCGCATAGACAGGTTATTCCAACATAATAAAAAGGAGTGGTATAACAATAGCTCTCTTCATGAATACGAAAGAAATAAAACCCCTTACCTTAGAAAGAAACTGGATAATGGAGTAGAGAGGTAGCAGACTTCTCTTCTTCTTTCTCTCTATAAATTTTCTCACTATAGCTTTTCTCTATAATTTCTATCTATAATAAATGCTCTATAGCTTTAGTGAATTGGTGAGAAATGAAGGAAGAATGAGCTTCTATTTATAGGAAAATATAGTTTCGATAATTGCAAGTTTTGGGGCTCAAAATATTACAGTACAATACCTTCAACTTTTCTTTCATTTTTAATTTAGTCCTGCAAGTATTATCAAACTTGCACCACCTCCCCTAATAGTAAATCATGTGATTCAATAGTTCAATCATGTGAATCAATAGTTATAATCATGTGAAAATACGAAATACAGTATAGTACCTCCATCTATACCTCCCTTTTTAACTTAGTCATGCAAGTATTATCAATCTTGCACCAATTCCCCTAATAGTACAAGAATGTGATTCAATAGTACACACATGTGAACAAATAGTTATATAAGCATGTGAATTAGTAGCAATTAATTGATCATTTATCCGATAAATTACCCGATTTATCAATATAACCCCCAAACATCAATTATCATCAGAATAGATGTCGATTTCAACTAACACCAATAATCCCAACACAATGGAACTATTAAATTCATCTTTAATCAAAACGAACTTATTCATCATTAATATCATAACTCACAATATTTAACAACCAGGTCGTTCCCAGGAAAGAGGGGGCTTTCCAATAAGGATTTCTCCCTAATGGCGCGTGATTAGGTGACCAAACCTCTCCTTGGCAGAACTTCTAGACATTGTAAATATTGCAATTTAATAATATGAATAACTTTGTCATCTTAATTATTGATTTAATAATATAACATATTATGCAGATGATACTGTGACAATAATCGAATAAATAATATGAGAGATATGATGCAGCAATTACTGTAACACTAATTGAGTATAACTGAGTGACTTCTCACGTAAGCATCAATAACCAATACCGTGTGCCACTATGCAACCACACGTATTACTATACTTTTACTACCAGTTAGTTCAACAGTTTTAACGGTTAAACTTCCACCATTATTTTCATAAAAAATATTTTTGTCGTTTTCTCAATCCGATAATAATTTTGTTGTGGTTTCCACCAATGATTGTGCCGTCGTACGAATATTCCCCGTTAAAACGAATATTCCCGACCAATCGATTATTATATAACAACTTACATACTTTATAAAATTTATAAATATTACCCACAACTATAACGTTATCTCAAATCCACACCAAAATTTTGAAAAAAATATTTTGAAAAAATTAAATCTTTATTCGTAAAATCTGGGGTCTCACAGCTAAAATTGATTATTTTCGTAATTTTGTTAGCTTTTATATTCCTAACCAACCTATTATGCGAATTCAAGCAACCAAACCATTAAAGTCAATCACTATCATCTCAAGCCATAAAGCTATTCGTTTATTGAAAAACGGATGTCAAGCTTTCTTAGCTCATGTCACAGATTTAAACAAAAATACGTCAGATTTGAATGATATTTCTATTGTTAATTAATTTCCTGACGTATTTCTCGAAGAACTTCCTGGCCTATCCACAGAGCGTGAAATTAAATTTTGTATCGACCTTGAACCCGGTACAAAACCCATTTCCAAAGCCCCATATTGAATGGCTCCTGTTGAACTTCAGGAGTTAAAGACCCAACTACAAGAATTGTTAGACATCAGTTTCATTCGTTCTAGTACATCTCCTTGGGGTTCTACTGTTCTCTTCGTAAAGAAGAAAGATGGAAGTATGCGACTTTGTATTGATTATTGGGAGTTGAATTATGTCACCATCAAAAATAGGTACCCATTACCTCATATTGATGACCTGTTTGACCAGTTGCAAGGCGCCAAATTCTTTTCAAAGATCGATCTTCGTTCCGGATATCTTCAGTTAAAGATTAAAACTGATGACATCCCAAAGACTACTTTAAGAACTTGGTACAGGCATTACGAATTCCTAGTCATGTCTTTTGGATTGACTAATGCTCCTGCTGCCTTTATAGATATGATGAACCGAGTATTCAAGGAATATTTGAATCACTTTGTGGTCGTCTTTATTGATGACATCCTTATTTACTCCAAAAGCCGTGAAGATCATGAGCAACACTTGAGGCTGATACTCAAAAAGCTTCGTGAGAATAAGTTATATGCCAAGTTGAAGAAATACGAGTTCTGGCTTGAGGAAGTAGCATTCCTTGGGCACGTAATATCAAATCATGGAATATCTGTTGACCCAAAAAAGATTGAAGCAATTCAAAGCTGGGAGCAACCTAAGTTAGTGACCGAAGTACGTAGCTTTCTCGGTTTAGTTGGTTATTATCGGAGATTCGTAGAAGGGTTTTCTTGAATCGCTACTCCATTAACTCAGCTGACTCAGAAAGATACAAAATTTTGTTGGACCGAGGAATGTGAGAATAGTTTTCAATAACTCAAGAGGAGACTCATTTCAGCACCTATTCTGACAATACCATCTAGTTCGGAGGGATTTGTCATCTACAGTGATGCTTTAGGCAAAGGTTTAGGATGTGTTCTCATGCAACATGGGAAAGTCATAGCATATGCCTCATGACAACTCAAAGAATATGAGAGGAATTATCCTACTTATGATCTAGAGTTGGCAGCTATCATTTTTGTGCTTAAGATTTGGAGGCATTACCTATATAGAGAGAAGGTGGAGATCTATACGGATCATAAAAGCCTTAAATATTTCTTCACTCAAAAAGGAACTCAACATGCGACAACGACGATGGCTTGAGCTATTGAAAGATTATGACCATACCATTCAATATCATCCTGGAAAAGCGAACGTAGTAGCTGACGCATTGAGTAGGAGATCATATGCAGGTACGAGTGCGATATTGTCAATACAAAGGCCCATTTTGTATGACTTACAAAGGATGGAGAAAGAGTTAAAGACTCCAGGGACCCATGTGATGATGGAGAATATACGAGTAGAACCGACTTTAGTCAATAAAGTTAAAGCTGCTCAAGTTACAGACCTGGAGCTGATGCGTATGAGGAAGAAAGTGCAAGAAGGTGCTATTCTGGAAGCAAGAATAGATGAAGAGGGAATACTTCGAGTCAAATCCAGACTTTGTGTTCCTAATGATTCTGACTTGAAGTATAAAATCATGATGGAGGCGCACAACACACCGTTTACAATCCATCCTGGGAGTACCAAAATGTATCGTGATCTTTGACATATATTTTGGTGGAGCAATATGAAGAGAGAGATAGCGGGGTTTTTCTCAAGGTGTCTAACTTGTCAATGAGTTAAGACAGAGCATCAAGTGCCAAAAGGTCAATTGCAACCACTTGAAATTCTAGAATGGAAGTGTGAGCACATTACCATGGATTTCGTTACTGGTCTTCCCAAGGTTTCTCAAGGCATAGATGCGATTTGGGTCATTGTTGATAGATTGACCAAGTCCGCTCATTTTCCGATAATCTGAGAAACTTATACACTTAAACGTCTTGCTCGTATGTACATAAATGAGATCGTAAGATTGCATGGTATGCCAGTATACATAGTTTTTGATCGAGACCCAAGATTCACTTCACGATTTTGGGTTAGTTTGCAAAAAGATATGGGCACAGATTTACGATTTAGTTCAGCGTATTATCCTCAAATAGATGGGTAGGCAGAGAGGACTATTCAAACTCTTGAGGATTTAGTAAGACTCTGTGTCCTTGACTTCAAAGGAAGTTGGGACAAGTTCTTGCCATTAGTGGAATTCTCCTATAACAACAATTATCAAGCAAGTATTGGCATGGCTCCATTTGAGGCATCGTATGGACGCAAGTGTCGTTCTCCAGTATGCTGGGACGAGGTTGGTGAAGGAACGTTGTTGGGACCAAAGTTGGTTTGTATGACTACAGAAAAGATTCAAACGACCTGACAACGTATAAAAACCTCACAAGATCGACAAAAGAGTTATGCTGATCTTCATAGAAAGGATGTGGAATTCAATATCAGAGATCATGTGTTGTTATGTGTTGCTCCATGGAAAGGAGCTACGAGATTTAGAAAGAGAGGAAAGCTCAATCGTCGATTCATTGGCCCATTTGTAATCATCGATCGAGTAGGAACTGTGGCCTATAGACTCGCCTTACCACCAAGTATGTCTCGTGTTCATAATGTTTTTCACATATCTATGTTACGTAAATATATTAAAGACCCGAACTACATTATTGAATTAGAACCAGATGAGATAACGGAAGATTTAACGTATGAAGAGGTACCTGTTAAAATCTTGGATAAGAAGGATCATATTCTACGCTCCAAGATTATACCTCAAGTCAAAGTTTTGTGGAAAAACAATGATGTGGAGGAAATGACCTGGGAGTTAGAATCTGAAATAAAATCAAGGTATCCTCACCTCTTCGACATATCAGGTACGTACCCTAATTTCGAGGACAAAATTTCATAAGAAGGGGAAGTTGTAAGACCCGAACTTTTTTTTTTGAATAAAGAATAATTTTTCTCGAAATATATTTTTTTAATATTATGGTGTGGATATGATATAATGTTATAGTTGTGGGTAATATTTGAAAATTTTGCAAAGTAAGCAAGTTGATATAAAATATTCGTTGTGTTGGGGAATATTTGATTGGTCGGGGAATATTCGTACGACGACATAATCATTGGTGGACCCCACAACGGAAGTATTATCGTAGTTAGAAAACGACAGAAATATCTTTTTATAAAAATAACGGCGAAAGTTTTACTGTTAAACTGTTGAACTACCCGATGCTAAAAGTACAGTAATACGCGTGGTTGCATAGTAGCACATGGTATTGATTATTGATGCTTACGTGAGAAGTCACTCAGTTATACTCAATTATTACTACAGTAATTATTGCATAGTATCTCACGTTATTTGATTCAATTATTGTCATTGTATCATCTGCATAATATTTTATATTATTAAATCAATAATTGAGACAACAAAGTTATTCATATTATTATTTACAATATTGACGATGTCTAGAAAGTTCTGTCGAGGAGAGGTTTGGTCACCTAATTGCGTGCTAATAGGGAGAAATCCTTATCGGAAAGCCCTCTCTTTCCTGTGAATGATCTAGTTGTTAAATATTGTGAGTTATAATATTAATGATGAATAATTGTTGAAGTATTAAGAATGTGTTTACTGAAGATATGTGAATTACAAAAGTTAGAGGGGAATAATATAAACTTGGAAAACTTTAGGGGTACTAAAGTGTAATAAGTTAAATTAATTTGGACCATTGGTGGTGGTTTTAATAGTAAATCAATCTGGACCGTCGATGATGGTTTTAATAGTAAATCAATCTAGACCGTCGATGGTGGTTTTAATAGTAATCAATCTAGACCGTCTGGGTGGTTTTAATAGTAAATCAATCTGGACCGTCGGTTGTGGTTTTAATAGTAATCAATATGGATCATCTGTTCTAATAGTAAATCAATCTGGACCGTTCATGAATTAGTTACTATTTAGTCCATTCTCCTATAAATAGAAGCTTAATTCTTCTTTCATTTTCACCAATTCACTGAGATTCACAAGAGACACTATAGAGAGAGAAACTATAAAGAACAAGAAGAAGAGTATTCTGCTACTTCATTATTGCAGTATCCAGCCTTCTACTAAGGTAAGGGATATTATTTCTTTCGTATTCATAAGGAATACTATTTTTCATATTCATCCTTTAATATGTCAGAATAACCTGTCTACGCGGATTACGTACTGTATGACAGGTGAAAATCAATTTCCTATGTTATTTCTATTCATATTCTTAAATCTAAACTTACTATGGTAAGTATTACTTTTATAATCCTTGAAATTAGTGGAATATACTTGAGTTTTGCGCTTCATCCAGTATCATTTTATTGAAATATTGATATGAACTTTCTTATTAAATATCAATATTTTCACCCGGGGTATTATTCACGAGTTACTATTCACCTAGTTATTCTTCACTATAATATTATTCACTCGGGTATTCAAGACACTTTTCATACCGGGGTACTATTCATGAGTTACTATTCATGGGTTACTATTCACCCGATTCCTATTCACTCAAATATTGTTTACTCGGGTATTCGGGGTACTTTTCATGTCGGGGTACTATTCATGGGTACTATTCCCAAAGTACTATTCACGGGGTACTATTCACCAAAAAATTTATTTCTTTTCTGTCCAAATTATTTTTCATACATGGATATTATTCTTGAATTTTACTCCACAAAACCGTATCATGTTGAAAATTTGGACATTATTGAATTATGGATAAATTAAGTTATAAATCTTTAAAAATTTAACCTTTTCTTTCTTTTAATTGAATTTTTATATCATTGTCATCATCCTCATGCTTATAGTGTGATGAAAGTCATCTTTAGCTTACATGCATAAATGGACTGTTGATTGGTATGATTATGACTGTAGACACTCAAAATTTTCTGCACTCCTATTACTGACATTGCAGGAGGGTAGATTCATCTTTTGGAGATAACCCTGAAAGACAACTTACATCCATTATCGGATACTACCGGAAGTTCAGTTCCAACCTGGAACACAAATCGGGAACTTCAGTTCCAACCCGGAACACAAACCGGGAATATCATCTCAACCCGGAACACACATCGGGAATGTCATTTCCAATCTCAGAGATAACCCCGAGATATGCAGATCAAAAGACCGGCAACAACACCAGAGAGGAGAGTTCTGTCTTGGCGATAACACCGCAACACTCAGTTCCAGTCCCAGAGACAACACAGGGAGTAGAAACCCCATCCTTGGTGATAGCCCCAAGAGATGCCATTGCAGTTCCGGCGATAACCCCGAAAATGCTTGTTTCAAACACATGCAATCAGCTTTAACCCTAGAAATTCTGTCGAGGCACACATACCTCAGACCCGGAGCTAACAATGAGCAGACAGGAACATCCACAGATGACAGTGAGACATACAAACAAGTAGCAGTCCAATCTCAGATGTAACCCTGAGCAACGTCTGCTTTCCGCTTAAACCAGAGATAACCCCGGTGAGGAGTCAACACGTCATCTTACTATCTCAACAAGATGATATCGCAGCATACCAACAAGTAGTCCAATCTTAGCTGTAACACTGAGCAACGTCTACATTCAACTTAAACCAGCGATAACCCCGACGAGGAGTCAAACATCATCTTATCCCTTCGACAATGGCACGTCGTCTCAACACTTCATACATACATACATCCAACAATGTCCCACAAGAACCGAGGAGTGACAATCCCGAGTGACTATTATGTGTGACAGTACTTTGGATAGAATTTGAAGCTTGAAGACCATGGGCATAGACACTTCTTCCTGACTTTGTACAACCTCTATTCCATGTCATTGCGTAACTCTCGACACAAGCGGTCCGAAGAAGGTCAGATATACCTCGTTCGGATGCTTGGATTGAAGTTCTGCAAGTTCGATCGGACATTACAGTGCATGAGTGCACGTACTACGAGACGACGGGACCCGCAAGGCTCGAATGCATCACGACCAGCCGCAGGTACAACTGCGGCTGCCGCAGGTGTACTTGCGGCCATCCGTCTATATATACAAGCCTTGGGGTCAGCCATTTGAGAAGAAGAGGGAGGGAAAAAGGCGAGGAAGCCCTGTCCATTTTACTCTGCATACACATCTTTTGAGTGTTTCCTCATCTTTAAACACTAGTTAGCTCACATATAGCTATCTTTTATCCGGCGGGAGCTAAGTGTTTATTCATTTAAAGTCATAGAAGTCTACTTTGTTAGCCCACTGTAAGACTTCTTTCATTTTATAAAGCCTTCTTCTAATATAGCACACATTGTTATACACATTGAGAATCGTGTTGTGTGCATTTGCCCGGACTACGGTCAAGTGGTTTTTATTTCAATGCGTATATATATATATATATATATATACTTATATATGTATATATATCATATATGGACTAACATTATCGAGTTATGTCTCGATTGAGCCTGAACTTGGCCTCGAGCGTTTAATTGCTTATATATATATATATATATATATATATATATATATATATATATATATATATATATATCCTTATATATATAAAGCGTGGTCGACTACATACGATGAGCCCGGATTTTACATCCGTGCGCTTAATTGCTTATATATATATATAGCATTGTCGAGATATATATATCGATGAGCTTGGATTCACATCCGGTCGTTTACTAAACTTATATATATATATATATATATATATATATATATATATATATATATATATATATATATATATATATATATATATATATTTACATTTCTGTCAGGCCTGGAGTTTACTTCGTGGCCTTTTACAGTTTTATTTACATTTCGTCCTGCCTGGAGTTTACTTCGTGGTAGTTGATCGCTTTTAAAGGTTTATTTACATTTTGTCCCACCTAGAGTTTACTTCGTGGTGGTTGATCATGTCCATATATATATTTACTGCTTTTATATATTTACATTTCTGATCCCCCATGGAGTTGCTTTATGGTGGTTGATCATGTCTGTATATATATATTTCTGACTTTTATATATATAATCGCTATCGCTTTCCATACAAATTGCAGTATCATGTGAGCCTAGGAATCATTTGATCACAGGTTCAGTCTACTGAATCTAGATTCGGTTCCCATGATGGACATTTTCAGCTGTAAGCAGCTTGTACAATATTTGACAGTGTCTAAATTTCCTTGGATGGGTGTCATGCCCATGAGGAGTTCGGCACTGCTGTATATTATTTTCTCGAGAATGCTTCGCATCTCGAAAATAAAAGCAAATAAGCCGAGCATTTAATAATAAAATGGAAGTATGAAAAGGTCTCAATTCCTATTGAGCACAGGCTTTGAAAAACCTCTTTTACAAAACTTCATTGCTATATCTTGGTTAAAACTGAATTTTTCTATAAAATTCAAACCTTGTGTATATAGGTACGAACGAGGCCTCGCACTACTTTCAAATAATTTCACATTGGTCCACACACAAACACACACACATTCATATAACAATTTCTTTGAAGAGTAGCGGTCACCGTGGTAACACGGATGTCGGGGGGTGCCTAACACCTTCCCTCCTCATAATCAAGCCCCCGGACCCAAAATGAATCTCGGTTTCATTGCACCGTCTAGCGTTGTCAAATCACTGGGTCAATGTGCAAACCTTTTTTTTGATTAACGTTAGTGCAACTAGTTAAATACACCAACTGGCGACTCTTAAAGTCAAATCGTTGACATTATACATGTCAAACCTTTTTCACTTGTTTTTTCAAAAAAATCTCACATTAACATGAGAACACCAAAGAACAAGTAACGAAAAGGGACACTCAAAAATCCCGACATCGACAGGTGGCGACTCTGCTGGGGACTCCATTAAGAGGGCTTAAGCCGCTATTACAAGCTTTTCAAAATTGTTATATGCTTGTGTGTGAATGTTGCATTTACATTTATGATGAATGTGTACGAATGCATCTTAATTACTGCACTGCTAAATATCTATCTGTGATATTAGTGCTTCGCACATGTCGTCATTTAGCATAAACGGTGAGACACGTTGTATGTGAATGTATGTTGTGTGGTTCCTCCACCGGGAGGCTATCCTGTCGGTGTTTGATTACTGGACTCATGGGAAGAATAATTCCCCGGGGCTCAGGAAAGGCACCACCCAGATTCGCTCCAGTTGAAAGTCTGGATTAACTTCCCGTCGAGTAGATTGCAATGATCTGGGAACCTTCATGCCAAAAAGCCGCGAGAGAAACCCTAGGATAGGTCAACCTTTGATAAACCAAACAAGTCTTTTCATGCTTTCCATTTTCAATTACTTGTAAAAGCATTTACTTGTAATTTTATTCCATGTTCATCCATATGTAATGGAACATATGAAGAATATATGTGCATGCATGACATGTTATCAAATAACAACCGGTTTTGCAGGACAAAATTCCTAAAACGGATATGTTATGATAACATTTATATTACCCTAAGACTAAACTACGTAAGTCTTTTGTAGGGAAGCAATTGGGCCTGTTACCCATTCTAAATCAAAAAAGGCCGCGAGCCTACAGCCAATCATGTCTTCTTCTGACCAGTCTAATGCTATCTCCCGAGAAGAATTTGACAGATTGAGTAAACAAATTACAGACTTGGCCGTTCTACTGAAAGAATTGCACTAGTCCACTCAGGGTACGAAGATACCTACACATACAGAATCCTCTACACAAGGAGGAGTTTAAGGTCTGGAAAAAATAATTCCAGAACCTTAGTTGCATACAACCAACAAAGAGCCTGAAAACACCTATCTCAAAGGAGATCCAGACACCAGTGACATCAGGAAGAAGGTCCTTCAAATGAAGGAAACTATTCATGTTCTCAAAGGGATTGGAATACATGACAGTGTTTCATATGCAGACCTTTGTATATTTCCTGGTGTTCATTATCCAGAGAAATTCAAGACCCCCGATTTTGAGAAATATGATGGATTAGGGGATCCTTATACACATTTAAAGGTGTTCATTGGAGAACTTGGATCTTACATAAAAAATGAAAAGCTCAGAATGCAGCTGTTTTAGAAAGGTCTGACTAGAGAAGCCCATTCATGGTATACCAGATTAGATAACTCAAAGATCCATAGCCGGGAAGAGCTGGCTCATGCCTTCCTCACTCAATACAGTTTTCAATCTTAGATGGCTCCTGACCGGTACCAAATTACCAAGGTCAAGAAACAGTCTAATGAGTCATTTAGAGAGTACGCTCAAAGGTGGAGGCGCCTTGCTGCTCAAGTTATTCCTTCCATGATAGAATCAGAAATGGTCATGACTTTTATAGATGTACATGAAGCTCCTTTCCATGAAAGAGTCCTAGCTGGTATTGGCAAACCATTCTCTGAAATGATCAAACACGGCGAGATGGCTGAAATAGGATTGAAGTTCAGTAAAATTCAAGACCTAGCCGCTCTTAAAGTCATTCTTTGAGCACATCCAATCCGGATCTTATGGAAACAACTTTGAGGGTCCATAAAAGAAAGAGGATGATGTTTCCTTGATACTACAAGGACAAAAAGGCAATCCAAGCATGCCTATACCGAAGAGAAACTACTCCCTTTTTTCAGCACAATCTTCAAACCCTCCATTGCCTAAAAGTGGAGAAGTAAAGCGACCTCGAAAGTTCACACCCTTAGGGGACTCGCTCGAGAATATTCTTGCTCTTCTGATTGCTCAGAAAAAAATTTCACATCTTCTTCCACCAGCCAACCCTAATGGGAGGGGTTTTAATGCTACTCAGAAGTGTGCTTATCATGCCGGAGCACCCGGACATGATACTCAAGATTGTTGGGCCTTGAAACATAAGATTTAGGATCTGATAGACAACGATGAGATCATGGTCACCAAACCAGATCAACCTCATGTGCAAGATAACCCTCTTCCTCAACACAAAGAAGAAGAGGTTAACATGATCAGTTGGAGCACTGTACAAGGTTCCAATGGCGAGTCATCCCAACCCATCAAAGACGGTGTTGACAAATGGGATTATGTAAAGTTCCAGTTTACCATGGAACGAAAGATGAAAGCTCTTTGCAAACAAATTGAGCAACTGGCAGAACTGGTGACCCACCATCATCAAGTCACCCGCCAATTAATCAGGCAGGAGCATGACTATCTCCTTCCATTTGTTATGAATGCTCCATCAACACCTTCAGAAAGCGAAGCTATAGAGGATAAGGTTGCAAAGCGAGCAAGTGCTAAAGCCCGTCGGGATTTTGCCAATCGAAGGGAATTCACCTATTTGGGCCAATATATGGAGGAAATACTTCAAATGTTTATCAACGAAGGAAGAATTACATTCCTTCTCCCTCCAATCAATCCCCGCTCAGGACGGTTCAATCCTGATGAAATGTGTCAATATCATTCACATTCTCACGGTCATAACACAGAAGAATGCTGGGCACTCCGCCATCTCATTCACAATCTTATTGATAGCTGTGTCCTGCAAATAGCAGATGATTACACTGTGCAACTCAAAGGTGGGAATGCATGTCCTACCAATTAGAAGGGATCAGTAGCAGTTATATCCGAAGTGGATGATGAAACTGTCAAAGTATTTCTCATACAACCAATCTAACTCAAAGGAGTTGACAATCCTTTGAAAGTGACCGCACTAGAGCCAATTTCTTTATCTTGCAGAACACAACATCCTGTTGTCAGCTTACAAAAAGTTCCATGGAATTATGGAGAAGCTGAAGGATCCACGTCTCATACTACTGCTACAGTGTCGAAGGAAAATCCACTTTATCTTCCTCAACGGTTTATCAAACCTATTTGCGAAGCAAAGGGGAAGTTGCCCATTGAGAAGATTAAAAAATTCCTCCGTACTATGGGCCACAATGAAGCCAAAGTGGTTTTAAGCTTGCGAGAAGCTCCACACCAGAATTCAATAATGGATTTGGTTTTCTCTTCCGAGGATCATCAGAAGATTTTACTGAAGGTTTTGGAAGAAGCCTAGTTGTCAAATCAGTGGATGTGGAAAAATTTCAACATTTGGTTGATCACATTTTCAACAATAATGTGATATCCTTCACTGATGACGATATACCTCCCGAAGGGACCGGTCATTGCAAGCCATTGCACATCACAATTTTGTCTTCCGGGTACATGCTAGCAGGAGTATTGATAGATGGAGGCTCATCTCTAAATATCTGTCTTTATGCCATCTTGGTAAAGATGAATATCAATCTCAAGCGGATCCAAAGCAACTATACGATCATCCGAGCTTTTGATGGATCCCGACGGAATGTCGTCAGAAAAATTGAATTGCCAATTGAGATTGGTCCAAAAACGTTCAATGTATCCTTCCACGTCCTCAAGATAGACTCGGGATACAAACTGCTATTGGGGAGACCATGGATACACATGGCTGTAGCTGTTCCCTCCACCTTACATCAACAACTCAAATACATTATCAGCCACAGTCTAGTCACTGTCAACGCTGAGCTGGAATATCTTGAACAAGGAACTCTACCAATTATTAGTTTCAATTCTGAAGTTAAACCGGCCAGTTTCCATACTCTGGAAGTGAGTAACACGCAATACCATTCTATTGGAGCACCACTTCCCATACCCAAGATTTCTGCCGAGGTTATGTCAGCCACTCAAGAAATGATGTCATTGGGTCATCAACTTGGACAAGGGCTTGGTAAGGATCAACAAGGTATTAAGCACCCTATCCAAATGTCCAGTGAAAATGGTATAGCCGGACTAGGCTATTCTGCCAGTTCCAGACACAGGAATCCTCATAAGCACAGGCAGGTTCCTCAAGCTTCCGCCGTACGACAATTTTCTATACCATTACCTCATGAGTTGATGTAATCTCCAGTAAAGGTTCCAGCCCATGTTGTGGCTATGCTGTTTCTGAAACCAATGCCAATTAAAGCTAAAGAGGTGCTGATTCTTGATCTCGAGGCAGAAGAAAAGGAACAAAAACGTAAACATGACCTTGCCTTGATGGTGGCAGGCATTCGCGTCATTATTCATGACGAACATACAAATAGATACACCCCAGACGATGATTGCCCAGATGTCATGATTATCATTCAGGAGAAGGAGGACAATGACGATCCTTCCATCACTACAGTCCATCAGGACTTTGCCCTTGACATTTGGAGCAGCACTCCATGCATTAGTCGACGAGGGTAAAATGGGCAAAAAAATCCCCCTGCCTTGTAGATAACTTTAATTGCTTGCTTTCCTTTACAGCATTAGCAATTATTTTTATCAAGTACATGTTAACACTTTTGTATGATCGAACAGTTGCATATATTAAGTGAAAGCATATTTTGTTTCAGGATTATGAATTTAGATGTGCCTGTACTTGCTGATGACATGCCTTCTCTCCACAAGGACTGTAACTTTGATGCAAAGTTGGACTCAGACTTGATGGATATACAAGAGGACATTGAGATACATTAACAGATTAAGGAATGGGTTGCAGAAAAACCCAAACCCAAACCCAATCTTGATCAAACCACTCCTTTCAATATTGGAACCTTAGACAACCCTAAGCTTATCCAAATTGGTTCAGACCTTATCACAAATCAATGAAATGACATGGTTGCACTGTTAACCCAATTCCAGGATGTGTTTGCATGGTCTCATTAAGACATGGTGGGTTTGTCCACGAATATTGTTCTTCATCGCCTTCCCATTAAAGAAGGATTCAAGCCAGTCAAGCAAAAGCTCAGGCGATTGAAACCTGAGTGGAGTTTAAAGGTTAAAGAAGAAATTGTGAAACAATTTCAAGCTGGCATCATCATGGTGTCTACATATCCGGAGTGGATATCCAACATTGTCCTCGTCCCTAAACCAGGGGGAAAGGTACGAGTCTGCGTGGATTATAGGGATTTGAACAAAGCTTGCCTTAAAGATATCTATCTTGTGCCATTTATCCATATTCTTATTAACAATACTGCTCAATATGACATGTACTCCTTTGCTGATTACTTTGCGGGGTACCATCAAATTATGGTCGCTGAGGAAGATCGTGAGAAAAATGCTTTCATCACGCCTTGGGGAACTTTTTGCTTCAGACAGTTGTCATTTGGTCTCATCAACGCCGGTGCAACCTACCAGCGAGCTATGATGGCTCTTTTCCACGATTTAATGCACAAGGAGATAGAGATCTACGTTGACGACATCATTGTCAAATCCCGGAAGGAGGAGGACCACTTAGACCATCTCACAAAACTTTTCAACAGGTTGCGTAAGTACAACTTGAAGTTGAATCCCACCAAGTGCGCCTTTGGTGTTAAGTCATGCAAGTTGCTAGGTATCCTAGTCAGCCACAAAGGGATTGAACTGGATCTTGCCAAAATCCAGGCCATTAAGGAAATGCCCATTCCTCAGATAGAGAAGGAAATACGGGGATTTTAGGGAAGGATCAACTTCATTAGCAGATTCATTTCTCAACTCACAGCAACCTGTGAGCCAATCTTCAAGTTGTTAAGGAAGAACTCCTCTATGAAATGGAACGGTGAGTGTCAGAAAGCCTTCCTCACAATCAAAGAGTAACTGATTAACGCTCCTGTTTTGGTACCTCCCAGGGATGATGTTCCCCTGTTCATGTACCTATCCATAAATGACAATGCCATGGGTCATTTGTATCAACAAGCGTAAATACAATAGAGGCCAAGAACGAGCTATCTATTACCTCAGCAAAAGATTTAGCATCAGTGAACATAAGTACACTCTGATCGAGAAAACTTGTTGTGCTTTAGCATGGGCTTCCATGAGGTTACAACATTACCTCCATGGTAACACAACCCATCTCATATCCCTTGTGGATCCTCTCAAGTATGTGTTCAAGAAGCCCATCATCGAATTGTCGATATCCGGATGGCGATTGATCCTACAACAATTTGACATCGTCACGTGGATAAAAAAGTCTATCAAAGGTCAAGGAATTGCGGATCAATCGCCGCAGACCGCAGGGATTACAAACCCTTAGAAACATACTTTCCGATGAAGGGTAATAATGATTCAGATATAACATCAAGACGACGATACATACCGTGACGTGGAGAATGTATTTTGATGGAGCTATTAACACGAGAAGGCCTGGAGTCGAGCAGGTTCTAATATCCCAGACGGGGAACATGTATCCCGTCATCACAATCAAATTATAGTTTGTCAGCACCAATAACACAGCTGAGTATAAAGGCTGTATCATGGGGGCTAAACCTTGCCCATTCAACGGGCATCAGGCGGTTAACTGTCTTTGGGGATTCCGAATTGGTAATCAAATAATCCACAGGAATCTATCGAACCAAAGAATTACATTTTCTACCTTACCATCAACAAGTTCTACAGATGGCTTTGGAGTTCGAAGAAATCTCCTTTCTACACATTCCTCGTAATAGGAATGATTTTGCAGATGCATTAGCAACGTTGGCCTCCTTGGTTTACATACCGGACAAGGAAAACATGCCAAACATCACGTTTTCTATGCAAAAAGCCCCAGTCTATGGGAATTATGTTGGAGAAGTATCGGATGAGCTACCTCCCATCCAAAACCCTTGGTACCAGCACATCAAGGAGTATCTACGAGATGGATCTACAACCGCTGAGGCGAGCCTAACTGAGAAGAGGCAGATTCATCGACTTGCTATGAAATTATACCTAAGCGGAGATGCACTCTACAAAAGAGATGCAAGATTAGGTCATGTAACGCCCGAGAAAATTGGATTTTTATGAAAATTAAATTTTTATTTGATTATGTGAATTAAATGAATTTAATTGATTTATTTCGTGAGTAGGCTATGTGAAGGTCGTTCTATGACCTAGAATGTGTTTATGTGGTTAGTAATCTGGCTACGTGCTAGAATTAATTGTTTGGAATTTTTGAGGCAAAAATAAATGTTTTCCGAGAAATTCTCGTAAAAACACTATTCATCCGTTTCTGTTCGGGGAATTATTTTGAAATTCTGAGAAACGCGTAATGATAGAATATCGGGATAAGATGAAATATCTGATAATATTTCATTTATGGAAAACGAAGTTTTCGTATGCGGACTTAAAACCTAAGGGTTGAGTGAGATGATTTCCGAGAATGAAATGAATTGCGTAGAAGGGATTACGTTATGGTTAAAGCGAGTGTTATACAATTGTGATACTATTTAGTATCTACGTATAATACGATGAGTTAATACAAAGTATAATACGATTATTATATGGGTATTATACGAAGAGAATACGTGAATTGTACGTAGAGAATACGAGTTGTATTATAGAATTAAGTTAAGACTTAGTGTTACTTCATTTGGGTTGGATTATAATTAGTCCAATTAATTGAATGAGCAAGCCCAAGGGATTAATGGGTTAAGCCCAAGTCAAGGCCCAATGATAGATTGCTTAAGCCCAATGCATGAAAATCGAACCGGTGGGTCACCAAATGGGTAAAACCCATGGGGCAACCCATAGAGATGACCCATGGGAAAGGGTGGGCCGGCCCCTTGGTGTACAAGCCAAGCATAATGCTTGGTCACCAAGCATTTTACTTGGTGACCAAGTGTGAATAGTAAGGAGGTGGGGAGGTGTAATGTCCATATTTCCCTCTATTTTAATTTTCTATAAATAGGAAGCTAGGATTGGTCATTTGAGAGTTTTTCAATTACTCAACCTAGATTATTTGAGAGAGAAAGAGAGCTAGACTCATCAAATCATACACTTTGGAAGCTTTGACTTAGTGTTTTCTAAGAGATTTCATTAAGAGTTCTTAAAGGTAATATTCCTTATTTCTACTTTCATCTCTTTTGGTTTTCTTTTATCATGGAGAATCATAGATTGGTGGGGTATGGTTTGTATGGTGGAATAAGAGTGACTTACCATAGATTCAATCTCTATAAGTCATGAGATCATAGAAATCATAAAGTTCGATATAGTTTCAAACCATGAAAATATTGATTGTTGAGATCGATTGTTGATAAATATTTGAACTCCATCAATACGTTAATATGTGCATCTCGCTTGGTTAGGATGTAGATATGAAATCCATGGAGTATTCCATGTGATATGGCTTAGAGAACATTAGTAACAAAGTTATGGCGAATTTTACTAAAATAGACGTTAAACGTCGAAAACGTTAAAATTTTGGATGGGAACTCGAAAGTTGCCAAGCGACTTGAAAACGTTGTTTTTCAATGTCAACACGTGAGATAGGGTGATTAAGAGTTGTGGGTTTGAGAATCGTCAGATTCCAACTTAAAACGAAGAAAACGAGCATTGAATGCTCATTAACATTTACGAACGCTTAGAAAATGAACTCAATAGTGAATTTTGAGTTAACAGATTCGAAAGTGTCGAATTCTTATAAGAACGTGTAGAGTATGTCATTTATAACATGTAGGCTTATGAGCGGAACAAATCGGGCTTATAACAAAGAAGTTACGGCCTCGGGAATTTCACAAAATTTTCAAAACTGTTGAAAATTCGATGCAGATCGAGGGTCCTGCGCCATGACGCCAGACGTAGTGTTTAATGCGCATACCGCAAAGACTGCAAGATAGTGTAGTCAAGATACATCTGACTAAATGGCGCCGCATGACGCCACTATGAGTATAAAGTCTCGCGCCGCAGCACCGAGACCGGAAGCTAGACACTGCTAACTGGCACCGCATCGCCAGTCTAGTACTAAGAAACCCACGCCACGGCGCGAGTGCAAGGTTGTTGATAGTGACTTAGGTTTTGGACTTTAATTGTCCAGGGACCTAAAGGAGTAATGTTTATACACTTCATAAGTGTATTAAAACTATTCCTATACTACTTATACTAATGTATATGGTATTAAACTTAGAAATTGAATGCATGTTAATAAGTTATGAATGATGAACAAATTTGGTACCTTATCAACAATGTTAGAGTCCGGTTAATAATGTAAGTTAATTAATAAGTCGGGACGAAGGGTAATGAGTCGAGTTGACTTTATTAATGATTATAAGTTAACAAAGACATAGAAGAAAAAGAAGTTGGTAGGAATAATGTGAATAGTTGTTTGTTAGCTAATTACAGTGTGCTATGTGAATATATCATGTAGATTCTGTAAAGGCTGTGGTCAGTCGATTAAGTTATTTGAAGACGCTGAAAGACAAGTTTTCTTAACGCTTGTCTGACTTTCCAATTAGCCAAGTTTTATGTGATTCATTGTACTAAATTGCACGACTAGTTTTAAAGAAAGGGTCAATGCCAGATTTATTATGGCTAGACTGCTCGTAAGATATAGATTGATTGATATTCATATCTTTCTATATAGAAATGTTAACGCTATCATATGCCAAGAAATTGGTACGGACGTGAAGGTAAGGTTTGTCTATGAACAAACAAAAGTATTTTTCATCGATATTTCGATGGGCACGCGAGTTTGCTAAATATTAAACGTAAATACGTTTAACGAATGAGTGTTGATCAACATAAAGTACTATAGGCTGATCATCTAGAAGTGCTCGTAAGCAATGCGGATGTACAACCTTAGTGCTGTGATATCGTTTTCAAGTATGAAAACTGAAAGTTACTGCATGGTCTATCGACCGGTTTAGAATTCCTAATCTATTCTATACCTTGGGAATTGATGATATGAAATGTTAAAAGTATTATTGCTTCATAATACTCCATAACTATTTGTTCAGTTATGTATGAACTGTTATATAATTCACGAACATAGTATTATTGTTATCCTTTGCTGAACTTGCTGAGCTGTCATGCTCACTTCTTGCATAAATTATATAATTGCAGTTAAGGATGAACGTACTAAGAAAGCTAAGAAAGATAAGGGCAAAGCTAAGATGTATACTTAACCATAGTGTAATAGACTAGTATGTTTGTATATATTATACATTATGAACAACAAATCATGTAATCGGTTTATGAACCTGGGAAGGAGTATACTTTGATTGTAATAAGAAGATAGTAATTACATTCATTATGTTGGATTTCAATGGAATGATAGTATAGTTATGAGTATAGTGTAGCACCATGTGTCGGGTTGAAAGATACCCAGATTTGGGTGCGTCACAGGTCTCCTCAGATGTCTGGATAAAAACCAAGCTCAGCGACTCATGGATGAGATCCATGGTTTGGTATCAAAGCCTTAGGTTATAAAACTTAAGGAGGGAAAACCTTAGGCTAATAACCTCGTAAGGAAGGTAAAGTCCAAAGAATGAAATTCAAGTCCATTGAATTATTAAGGTATTGAGATAACTCAGTATCGAAAGAATTAAAATATGGAAATTAATCTTAAATAAATTAAATGTGATTTATGCTTATACTATTGTGTATTATGTACTAATCAATTTGTTGTGCTATTGTAGATGTCAATCGATAGCATGATGTATAGAGACATTCACGTTGTGAGTGAGGAGTTGGTAAACCAAGTGGAGATTGTACCAATGCCAGTGGCGGAGGTACCAGTAGTGGTCCTAGAAGACTCAGACATAGAGGAGTACATCTCTGAGAGGAATACTCTGAGGAGACGATGGGATTGACATCATATTTGAATGAGATGCTAGATGTGGAGGAGGAGATGGAGGTAACATCGATTAATACGGTGGTACCTACTAAGGAGCCAACACCTCCGGATGCAATGAGATCATTGTATCTGGAAGTGTTGGATAGGAATGTGCATCTGCGCACTGTATTGGAGACGCAGAATGAGGAGATAACCGCCCTAAATGAGGCGAAAGAGTCCGCAGAGGCGGATTTTGAGTCAGAGCAGGATGAGAAAGTGCTTATGACAGATAAGGCATGTGACTATAAGGAAGAGGTCGTAGAGTTTCAAAAGAAACTGGTTGAAAAAGACTAAAAAATAGCTAGGATGTCATACATCCACGAATGTGCTCATGAGGATTTCAAGCTAAAAATTGCTTGTTATTCTATTGAGTCCAGACAGACTCGACATACCATAAGTCGAGATTTAGTGTCGATACTGGCAAATCAGAAATATGAGAATGTCGTTCGACAGTGTTAGTAGATCGTTAGATCTTTTTGTATATAAGTAGTGGCGTAAAACCCTCTTTTGTATAATTAAAGGGTAGTCTTTTTGTAAATCCCAATTTTTGTAGAAGGAAATCGTGGGATAGTATGTAATAGCTTTTGGCTAAGGGAATATGATGTAAATAGTTTTGACAATGAAAGCATATTTATATAATGAAGTTTTTATTTAAATGTGGTTGTTTTGGTATGAGTGGTGGTTGTTGATTGGGAATGATAACTGAAAAGTAGGTTTTATACCTACTTATCCGGTATCTGTTACTTGAATAAGTTGCTTATATTCATGTTCTTAGTTACTTTTCATATATTTTATGTTATTTTGTAGGCTATGACATGACATTGGCATGAAGAAGCAAGGATAAGCAATTTGGACATCTTTTGGGCAAAAATACGCAAGCTAGTGCAAGAACGGAATAGTGAAGGACTTTTAACACAAAGTTAGATGCATGTTCTTGGCTTGGAACTTGGATTTTATGGTAACTCTACTTCTTAGCTTTCCGGAACATCTTGAATCATCCCAATCGGAGTTCGGATGCAAGAGTTATGGCCTTTTTATCAACGAAGATCAAAGCTAAGAGTTGTCATACTTGCCAATTACATAGCGTCTAGTTCAAGCCCGATTTCCGCCTTGATCCAATCCGAATCTGTCAATCCTCAAAGAATGAAAGTTATAGCTATCGTCGTTATATTCGATTTGATAGGTGGCAGGCCCCGTAACTCCAAGCGGATCAAAAGTTATGCCTGTTTTACGAAAGGACGCGTCATAACAGAAAAAAACAGAAGCGCGGATCGCGCTAGCCTAGAAGGTGAATGAGCGCTAGGACACCGAGTTTTCGACCATCAGCGCGGATCGCGCCGTAAATGGCTTAGGACAGACTGAGCGCGCTTAGCTAAAATGAGAATTGAGTGAAATTGGGTTATTTGATGTCCAAATTTATCTAGAATAGGATTCTTAGTTGCCTAACTTGCTAGGATGTCCATTAGAACTCTAAATACTTGAGTTTAACTTGGATTGGGAGGCTAAAATTCTAAGACTTTATAAAATCCCTCTCGGGATAGATTTCTATTATCGAATTCTTTACTTTCTTTCTTAGATTAGGAACCCTAGATTAGATTAGAATTGAGGATTGAAGCTATTGATTATCATTGGAGAATCAGATTGGAAGCAAGAGAATGCAGATTTGTTTATCTCAATTCTAATTTCTTTTCTTATTTATTTGTATCTTTTTAATGCTTAATCAATTGTGGGTGATGGATTCCAGTTTATTTATGAATTAAACTGTCTTTTGAGATTACTATGGATCTTATTGTGTAGTTTACTTTGATATGCTTCTTTGTTAGTCTTATTAGCTATATTTGGATTGTCTAGTATGATTTGTAATGAATTGCTTAATTGCCTAGCTAACAATTACCGTGATAATCTATATGAACTCGAGAGATGAAGTTTAGATTTAGATCTGATCATGATAACATGTGTTTGTGATTTCGCATAGATGAAATTCATGATTTGTGTTTAGGATAGAGATATGCCTTTACGCCATATGTAGTCTAATAAGAACTTGAACTTAAACCCTTTTTAATTGTAATTCACATAGAGAATAGTGGGTTAGATAATTAGGGTGTTCCAATTGATTCTATCATCTGTGGATTTGATTTGATATGAGTATGGTGCATTGAGAGATGACCATATTTTACTTTTGTGTTCTTGATTAACAATTTGGTATAAATAATTTGGCTTAACAGGAAGTGTGTTGATTTAAATGTAACAATAAGTGAAATTGTAATCTCAAGTCTTCAATATCTTGTTTCATTCTAAGGATAGTTAGTAATAGTTTATTTAATTATTTTAAATTAAATTATTAAATCATTTGTTTAAATAAGATTAAATTGGTCATGGGTTTGTACTTGGTGATTTTTATTAAATAATTCTTTGTGGGAACGATACTCTACTTTCACTTTATTACTTGTTGACCACGTAGACTTGCGTGTTGTGCGTATATAGATTTTACCCAACAATAACCAAGTAGTTAATTAGATAATAACAAAGCTTTATTTATTTAATCAGAATTATGCCGCCAAGAAGAAGACTATGTAACCAAGAGGTCGAGTCTCATAATGAGAATCAAGGGGGGGGGGGGTGGGGGGGTCCTAATAACCCTATGCAAGAGTTCGTTAATTTATTAACGGCTGCATTTAACCAAGTGGGGGGGTGGGATTCCTGTAGCTCCTGGGGTAGTAAGAACAACTCCCTTCAAGGAATTTAAGAGTGTGGGTCCTCCTGAGTTCCAGGGAACAACGAACCCATTAGAAGCCTAGACATTGGTAAAAGAAATTGAAAAGGCGTTTGTGATAACAAACGTAGGTGAGGCGCATAAGACTTCTTTTGCGCATAAGACTTCTTTTGCTATTACGTGGGAACAGTTTAAGAAGGTTTTCTATGAAAACTATTTCCTTACTAGCATGCAGGGTAGGATGGAGATTAAGTTCCTAGAACTTAAGTAGGGGGATATGACAGTTCCCTAGTATGCCGCCAAGTTCAATGAATTGGCGAGATTTGCTCCACACCAGGTGGACACAGAGGAGAGGAAGGCGCGTAGGTTTGAGCAGGGCTTAAAACCCTGGCTCTATAGTAGAATATCGGTTTTTCAGAGTGCTTCCTACGGGACCATTGTGGAAAAGGCGATTATAGCAGAAGGTGGTGGTGAGGCCTTGTCTCAGTACCAAAAGGAGAGAAAGATCAAGAGTAAGTTAGAGGGAGTGGGTAAGGCTGATGTTACCAGCGTGAGCGGCAACTTGCCTAAGAGGAATAGTTTTAACCCTGGGAATACTGGGGTAAAGCAGGGAGAGACTAAACGTAGAACGGAAGGATGCAATACATGCAGAAAGACTCACATGGAGTCTGTTTAAGGGGGAAATTAGTCTGCTATAACTGTGGGCAGGAGGGACATTTGTCACCCAACTATCCTAACCCTAAGAAGAACCAGGGGTGTTTTGTTTGTGGATCTTTAGACCACATGGCAAGAAATTGCCCGAAGAAAGGGTTAGAGGGAAATAAGGGTTCTGGTAGTGGTAAGTTAGCCATTACTGGACAAACACCATCAGTGGGTAGACCCTCAGCCTATACGTTTAATATGAATGTCCAAGATGCAGTCGCATCAACGGATGTGGTAGTAGGTATCATTTTGGTTAATGAGATAAATGCTTCTGTGCTATTTGAGTCAGGTGCTACTTGTTCTTTTATAGCATGTGAATTTGCTAAGCAATAAGTTTAATCCCTGTGAAGTTACCAATACCTTTAGACGTTAAGGTAGCAAACGAAGAGATAATCCCCATTAAACATATTCATAAGGATTGTTACGTAAATATTAGAGGGAATAAGTTATCGGTAGATTTAGTATCGATAAGGTTAAAAGAATTCGATTTAATTCTTGGTATGGATTGGTTGATTAACCATAAGGCGATAATAGATTGCCATAGAAAAAGTGTAAACCTTAGGCTTTCTAAGAAAACCAAGGTAGTGTTCTTCAGTAGTAAATCACTGAGACGCTCTTGTTGTCTGTCGATGACACAAGCTAGTAAGATGTTGAGGAAAGGGTGTGTAGGTTATCTGTGCCATGTTGTGGATACCCAAAGAGTGGGAATATCCTTGGACCAGATACCTATAGTGCAGGAGTTTGCGGATGTATTTCTGGAGGAGTTACCGGGTATTCCACCGGATAGAGAGGTTAACTTTGTAATTGATCTGTTACCAGGAATGACACCAGTTTCAAGGGCACCATATCGGATGGCGCCAGTTGAGATGAAGGAGTTAATGGTTCAATTACAAGAACTATTAGATAGGAAGTACATTCAACCGAGTGTGTCTCCTTGGGGAGCACCGATATTGTTTGTAAAGAAGAAGGATGGGTCGTTAAGACATTGTATCGACTATCGAGAGTTGAACAAGTTAACGATTAAGAATAAATACCCTTTGCCCAGAATCGATGATCTATTTGATCAGTTGAAAGGGGCAAAGTATTTTTTAAGATAGATTTGCGCACGGGGTATCATCAGTTAAAGGTGAGGAAGGAAGATGTACCTAAGACGGCGTTCAGAACTCGTTACGGTTATTACGAGTTTCTGGTGATGTCGTTTGGGTTGACTAATGCGCCAGCCGCATTTATAGATATGATGAACAGAGTGTTCAAACAATATTTGGACAAGTTTGTCGTAGTGTTCATTGATAATATTCTAATCTATTCAAATACGTCAGAAGATCATGCCGATCATTTAAGAATAGTGTTGGAAACACTAAGGAAGGAGAAGTTGTATACGAATTTCACAAAGTCTGAATTTTGGCTTGAGAGAGTGCAGTTTCTAGGGCATGTTATCGATAAGGATGGCATTTCTGTAGATCCGGCAAAAGTAGAAGCAGTTAATGAGTGGGAGCAACCAAAAACGCCAACCAAGGTTCGGAGTTTTCTGGGGTTAGCGGGATACTATAGAAGGTTCATTCCGCACTTTTCTAAAATAGCTACTCCATTGACAAATCTGACAAGAAAGTCGGTGAAGTATGTGTGGACTCAAAAATGTGAGAATAGTTTTCAGGAGTTAAAGAAGAGGTTAAGTGAGGCACTAGTATTGTCTTTACCAGACGATACAAAAAATTTTGTAGTGTATAGCGATGCTTCGCATAAAGGACTGGGTTGCGTGCTCATGCAGCATGATAAGGTCATTACATATGCGTCACATCAATTAAAGGATTATGAGAAGGTCTATCCTACTCACGATCTGGAATTGGCAACTGTAGTTTTTGCCCTGAAGATTTGGAGGCATTATCTATATGGTGAGAAGTGTGAGATATACACGGACCACAAAAGTCTGTAATATATCTTCATGCAGAAGGAGTTGAACATGAGATAGAAGAGGTGGTTAGAGTTAATAAAAGATTATGACTGTGATATTTTATATCATCCGGAAAAAGCAAATGTAGTAGTCGATGCACTAAGTAGGAAGGGTAGAGAGAAACTATAAATGTTAACAACTTAAAATGAGTTGGTAACAGCGATGGCAAGAATGGAGTTAGAAGTTAAGTTACCGGAGGAAGCGGTGGAAATGTTAATTTCCATGGAAACCCAATCGATAATAGTGGAACGGGTTAGGGGAGTACAATTGTACAACAAAGAATGCAAGCAGATGAAAAAAAGGATTGAAGATGAAGAAAAGACTAGGTATAACCTCGATAAGGAGGGATTACTTCGTTTTTAAGGAAGAATTTGGGTTCCAAATGATTCTAAATTAAAGGAAAAAATTATGATGGAGGCCCATAGTTCGAGGTACTTGATACATCCCGATAGTACTAAGATGTATCAAGACCTTCGTCAGAACTTTTGGTGGCCGAACATGAAGAGGGTGATAGCAAAATACGTTAGTAGGTGCTTAACTTGTCAGAAAGTTAAGGCTGAACACCAACGACTGAGTGGGTTGTTGCAACCGTTAGAAATTCCAGAGTGAAAATGGGAGCACATCACGATAGACTTTGTGGTGGGACTTCCAACAACAAGAAAAGGATACGATGCTATTTGGATGATAGTGGATCGATTGACGAAATCGGCTCATTTTCTACCAATAGGAGTTAGGTATAACCTAGATCAGTTAGCTAAGCTATATGTTAAGGAAATTATTTCCAGACATGGAGTACCTATTTCGATTGTGTCAAATCGTGATCCACGATTCACATCGAACTTTTGGAGGTGTTTGCAAGAGCAAATGGGAACGCAGTTGAGATTGAGTACGGGGTATCATCCTCAGACGGATGGTCAGAGTGAACGGATAATTCAAATGCTTGAAGATATGTTAAGATCTTGCATTATGGATTTCAAAGGGAGTTGGGACGAATATCTACCGTTGGTGGAATTTTTGTACAACAATAGTTTTCACGCTAGTATAGGCATGCCGCCTTACAAAGCATTGTATGGAAGGAAGTGTCGAACTCCATTATGTTGGGATGAGGTGGGTGACCTGAGATGGTACAACAAACGGTGGATATGGTGAAGATAATACGTACTCGATTAGTTGCGGCTCAAGACCGCAGAGGAAGTATACAGATCCTCACAAAGAGAATAGAGAATTCGATGTAGGGTCTTTTGTCTTTCTGAAAGTATCTCCTTGGAAGGGGAAGATACGTTTTGGAAAGAAAGGGAAGTTAAATCCAAGGTTTGTAGGACCTTTTGAGATTTTAAGAAGGGTAGGAGAGGTGGCTTATGAAGTAGCCTTACTTCCAGAAATGGAATGCATTCATAATGTGTTTCACGTGTCTGTGTTGCGTCCTTATAAACCAGACTATAAACACATAACAGAGTATGACTCTATTCAGGTAGAGAAAGATTTATTATATGAGGAACTTCCAATTCAAATTATTGATAGGAAGGAACAAGTATTAAGAAATAAGGACATACCTTCAGTGAAGGTGTTATGGAGAAACCACAATGCTGAAGAAGCAATGTGGGAACTTGAGAGTAAAATGAAGGAAGATTTTCTTCATTTGTTCATGTAATTATAAGCTAATATTTTGGGGACAGAATCCTTATAAGGGGGAGATAATGTAACGCCCGAGAAAATTAGATTTTTATGACAATTAAATTTTTATTTGATTATGTGAATTAAATGAATTTAATTGATTTATTTTGTGAGTAGGCTATGTGAATGTCATTCTATGACCTAGAATGTATTTATGTGGTTAGTATTCTGGCTATGTGCTAGAATTAATTGTTTGGAATTTTCGAGGCGAAAATAAATGTTTTTTGAGAAATTCCCGTAAAAACACTATTTATCCGTTTCTGTTCGGGGAATTATTTTGAAATTCCAAGAAACGAGTAATGATAGAATATCGAGATAAGATGAAATATCTGATAATATTCCATTTATGGCAAACGAAGATTTTGCCTGTGGACTTAAAACCTAAGGGTTAAGTGAGTTGATTTCCGAGAAGGAAATGAATTGCGTAGAAGGAATTGTGTTATGGTTAAAGCGAGTGTTATACAATTGTGATACTATTTAGTATCTACGTATAATACGATGAGTTAATACGAAGTATAATACGATTATTGTATGGGTATTATACGAAGAGAATACGTGAATTGTACGTAGAGAATACTAGTTGTATTATAGAATTAAGTTAAGACTTAGTGTTAATTCATTTGGGTTGGAATATAATTAGTCCAATTAATTGAATGAGCAAGCCTAAGGGATTAATGGGTTAAACCCAAGTCAAGGCCCAATGATAGATTGATTAAGCCCAATGCATAAAAATCGAAACGGCGGGTCACCGAATGGGTAAAACCCATGGGGCAACCCATGGGGATGACCCATGGGCAAGGGTGGGCCGGCCCCTTGGTGTGCAAGCCAAGCATAATGCTTGGTCACCAAGCATTTTACTTGGTGACCAAGTGTGAATAGTAAGGAGGTGGGGAGGTGTAATGTCCATATTGCCATCCATTTTCATTTTCTATAAATAAGAAGCTAGGATTGGTCATTTAAGAGTTTTTTAATTGCTCAACCTATATTATTTGAGAGAGAAAGAGAGCTAGACTCATCAAATCATACACTTTGGAAGCTTTGACTTAGTGTTTTCTAAGAGATTTCATTAAGAGTTCTTAAAGGTAATATTCTTTATTTCTACTTTCATCTCTTTTGGTTTTCTTTTATCATGGAGAATCATAGATTGGTGGGGTATGGTTTGTATAGTGGAATAAGAGTGACTTACCATAGATTCAATCTCTATAAGTCATGAGATCATAGAAATCATAAAGTTCGATATAGTTTCAAACTATGAAAATATTGATTGTTGAGATCGATTGTTGATAAACGATTGAACTCCATCAATACGTTAATATGTGCATCTTGCTTGGTTAGGATGTAGATATGAAATCCATGGAGTATTCCATATGATTTGGCTTAGAGAACATTAGTAACAAAGTTATGGCGAATTTTACGGAAATAGACGTTAAACGTTGAAAACGTTAAAATTTTGGATGGGTAGTCGAAAGTTGCCAAGAGACTTGAAAACGTTGTTTTTCAATGTCAACACGTGAGATAGGGTGATTAAGAGTTGTGGGTTCGAGAATGGTCGGATTCTGACTTAAAACGAAGAAAACAAGCATTGCACGCTCATTAACGTTTACGAACGCTTAGAAAATAAACTCAATAGTGAATTTTGAGTTAACAGATTTGAAAGTGTCGAATTCCTATGTGAACGTCTAGAGTATGTCATTTATGATGTGTAGGCTTTTGAACGGACCAAATCGGGCTTATAACGAAGAAGTTACGGCCCCGAGAATTTTATAAAATTTTCAAAACTGTTGAAAATTTGATGAGGTGCAGCCAGCTGGCTGACGTAAGTTAAATGCCGCGTTGCAGCGCTGGCACATTATAGTTGCATACTGCTAAATGGCGTTGCAGCGCCACTGTAAGTATAAAGTCTCGCGCCGCAGTGCCAAGACCGGAATCTACACACTACTAACTGGCGCCGCAACGCCAGTCCAGTACTAAGAAACCCACGCCACGGCGTGAGTGCAAGGTTGTTTATAGTGACTTAGGTTTTGAACTTTAATTGTTCAGGGACCTAAAGGAGTAATGTTTGTACACTTCATAAGTGAATTAAAACTATTCCTATACTACCTATACTAATGTATATGGTATTGAACTTAGAAATTGAATGCATGTTAATAAGTTATGAATGATGAATAAATTTGGTACCTTATCAACAATGTTAGAGTCCGGTTAATAATGTAAGTTGATTAATAAGTCGGGACGAAGGGTAATGAGTCGAGTTGACTTTATTAATGATATTAAGTTAACAAAGACATAAAAGAGAAAGAAGTTGGTAGGAACAATGTGAATAGTTGTTTGATAGCTAATTACAATGTGCTATGTGAATATATCATGTAGATTCTGTAAAGGCTGTGGTCAGTCGATTAAGTTATTTGAAGATGCTGAAAGGCAAGTTTTCTTAATGCTTGTCTGACTTTCAAGTTAGCCAAGTTTTATGTGATTCATTGTATTGAATTGCACGACTGGTTTTAAAGAAATGGTCAATGCTAGATTTATTTCGGCTAGACTTCTCATAAGATATATATGATTGATATTCATATCTTTCTATATAGAAATGTTAACACTATCCTATGCCAAGAAATTGGTACGGACGTGAAGGTAAGGTTTTTCTATGAACAAACAAAAGTATTTTTCATCGATATTTCGATGGGCACGCGAGTTTGCCAAATATTAAACGTAAATACATTTAATGAATGAGTGTTGATCAATATAGAGTACTATAGGCTGATCACCTAGAAGTGCTCGTAAGTAATGCGGATGTACAGCCTTAGTGTTGTGATATCCTTTTCAAGTATGAAAACTGAAAGCTACTGTTCATGGTCTATCGACCGGTTCAGAATTCCTAATCTATTCTATACCTTGGGAATTGATGATATGTAATGTTAAAGTATTATTGCTTCATAATACTCCATAACTATTTGTTCAGTTATGTATGAACTGTTATATAATTCACGAACGTGGTATTACTGTTATCCTTTGTTGAACTTACTGAGCTGCCATGCTCACTTCTTGCGTGAATTATATAACTGTAGTTGAGGATGAATGTACTGAGAAAGCTAACAGAGATAAGGGCAAAGCTAAGATGGATACTTAACCATCATGTAATAGACTAGTATGTTTATATGTATTATACATTATGAACAACAAATCATGTAATCAGATTATAAACCTGGGAAGGAGTATACTTTGATTGTAATAAGAAGATAGTAATTACATTCATTATGTTGGATTTCAATGGAATGATAGTATAGTAATGAGAACAGTGTAGCACCATGTGTTGCGTTGAAAGATACCCGAATTTGGGGGCGTCACAGGTCTCCTCAGATGTCTAGATAAAAACCAAGCTCAGCGACTCATGGATGAGATCCATGGTGGAGTATGTGGCCCTCATATGAGTGGACCCCTACTTGTCAAAAAGATTCTCAGAATGGGACATTATTGGCTTACACTCAAAGCTGACTGTGATGATCACGTCAAGAGGTGCTATCAATGCCAGATTCATGGGAATGCTATCCACTCCCCTCCAAGGGAACTCCACAATATGAGTTCGCCATGGCCCTTATCAATATGGGGAATAGACGTGATCGAGCCCATCGAGCCCAAAGCCAGTAATGGGCATCGATTTATATTCACCATGATCGACTACTTCACCAAATGGGTAGAAACAACATCCTTCCCCAGGGTTACTAAAGAAGTTATCATTGCTTTCATCAGAAACAATGTCATCCATCAATATGGACAACAAGAGGTCATTGAGTCAGACAATGCTAAGAACCTCAACAACAAAATGATGGAGGAGTTATGCAAAAAATTCCACATCAAACATCTCAATTCCATTATCTACCGACCAAAGATGAATGCTGTTGTTGAAGCGACTAATAAAAACATCAAAAAGATCATGCAGAAAATGTCCGCCAATCATAAAGGATGGCGTGACCTCTTGCCTCTGACTTTATTAGCCTACAAAACTTCCATGCGTGCTTCCACTGGGGCAACCCCCTACTCACTAGTCTATGGGATTGAAGCAGTGCTCCCTATAGAAGTGGAAATGGAATCCCTCAGAGTATTGATGTATGCTCAGTTGGGTGAAGACCAATGGGTACAAGACAGGTATCACCAATTTTCTCTAATAGACAAAAGGCGAGTCGCGGCTATCTTCCATGGTCAGTTATATCAGTAAAGGATTGCACGATCCTACAACAGAAAAGTCTGACTACGGTAATTCAAACAACATGACTTGGTTTTGAAGAAGATCATTGACAACCAAGATCAATCTAAGGGAAAATTCGCTCCTAACTGGGAATGCCCATTTGTTGTCAAGGAAGTATTGACGGAGGAGGTGCTCTCGATTGCGGTGAAATGGACGACGATGAATTTCCACGACTTATCAACTCGATTAATCGTGAAAGCGGTACTATGTCTGAAGTTACCATCAAACAAACATCCTGGTTTTGATCATCAAATCACCAGTCATTCCGGTTTTGAACCCTTACCTTTCTACGTACTCTTCTGCCCCTCAGGGAAACATACACTTTAAGCTAGTAGCCTGGTATCATCTCATTTTAAATCTTTCATACAATTTCGGTTATCTGAAGACGGGATTGAACCTTTCTCAATTTGATTTATCACGAAGGCGGATTGAACCTTTCTCAATTTGGTTATCACGAAGATGGATTGAACCTTTCACGCCTACGGTTTATCACGAAGCGAGATTAAACTTTTCACGTTCGCAGATTTGTCACGAAGGCGGATTAAACTTTTTCCACACTTGCAGTTTATCCCCATTATGGGATTAAACTTTCTTCTCCCCGCAGTATAACATGAACATGGGATTCACACTTCTCTTCAGCTACGATTCGTCCTGAGGGGCGAACTACGTCGACCTGATCTCCTCTTCAATAGGAGTACGTAGGCAACCATATGCTATATGGCCAGGTCGCAATAATGAAAAACAACAAAAACATTTCTTCCCTTTCTTCACAAAAACAACAAAAATACTTCTACACCCATCTGCCTTCCGCATTCAGCGTTGAACCTCCTACACTAGGTTCGAACTACGCAGACTTGATCTCCTCTTCAATAGGAGTACGTAGGCAGCCATTCATGGTTCAGTCTAACCCCTACTAGAAAAACATACTTGTCACACGGTATTGGGATCAACCTTTAATTCGCCCCATTTCATCGGTTTCAGATAAAAGGGATGGAGTTACCCAACCTTTTCTCACAAATAGAAGATTCGGTGACCATCTAAGCTGTGATCATGCCTCAAGGAGCAATACCAACCCATAAGAGATGGAATTAACTAGGCTTCTCACAAACAGAAGTACTGGCGACCATCTGTGGTGCGGTCAATCTAAGAGAGGAAGAAATCACCCTCCTCTCAACTTTTCCATACAGATACCAGTCCCAAGACACCAAAGATGGTAGGGATTTACAGAAATCAATGATCCATTCTAAGAGATTTTGCGACGTCTCAATGTCCATCTATCAAGGATAAGTTCAGAATGCATCAAGATCACAAGGCCCTAAAGAAACAGGCAAACATCAAGAAAGTATCAAGGCATAACTAAAAAGGGAAGTGAATCAAAATATATTTCCCTGCCATATATAATACTGTTTGATATATACATATGTGTTGTACATGACAAAATGGCTAAGCTAGTCTGTGCAAGAAAATACAAAGCTATTTACAGATCTATGTGTATGCGGACTATCAGATCTAACATAGCATCCCTCTCTGAAGATGGAGGTAGCACTCAAGCTCCTACACAAGGGTATCTACACGAGCTAGCAGATTAGAGGCTAACTGCATGGTGGCCTAATGCTCATCAATGTAAGCACTTATGTCGGCAAGACTGACAGTCATCTGGGATCTAATGGAAGTGCTATCTGCAATGGCCACATCCCTAGCAGATAAGGCAGCATCCCGCTCCCCAATCAATGCATCCCTGGCTGATCTATCCTCATCCCTCTCTTACAGAGCGGTATCTCTCTCATCAAGAGTTGTCAACATCGCAGCCCTAGCCTGATCTCTATCATAAGTCATCAGATGTAAGCTCTGCTCCAAATCTTTGTCAATAGAATCTCGAGTACTTGATGGCACTTTCGGGGTGGGAGAATCCATAATAAATGCTGGCAGCCCAGCTGTCAAGTCATCGATGGGAATAACAACCTCCTCTATAGGCTCCTCATCGTCAGAATCAGTCCCTTGCACTGTGGATACTGTCGCAGCCAATGCAGTCTCTGTCTCCATCCATGCAGAATACTCTGCAGAACAACCTGGTTGACTGACAGAAAACTCAGCCAGCTCTTACTGATCCCAACAGGCATACAACTTGGATTTGTCCTCCGCTGATAAACGGTGTGAAGTGAAGAGCTAACTCACTGCCCCCTCATATAGATGAAAATCCTGAAACTAGTCAAACTGACACATCACGGCCAGTGGGTGGTAAGTAATCATGCCCCTCAATCCAGCCAAAGGGAGATAATCCATTCCCGGAGAATGAGTAATGAAGCTATAGTGTGAACTAAGCCTTGAACACGGCAATATGGCAAATGGATCTCTAATCCTTGCCAGAAAAGCTGACCACGATGCAGCATCTGTACACTCCGCAGGCTGAAAGGAGTATAATATGGCTATCTCATGGGTCAAACAAAACCCCTGCCGTCTAAATGTGCCAATCGGTCTCAAGTGTGACATAAACCACACATAAAGTATGACCGAACTACCTGTGAACACTCCTGCCAGATAAGTGCAGCAGTATGTAGCTGACCTCAAGGTCTCTGCAACAATCATCGGTATGATGGTATGACCCTCCTTGAGAGCTCTCACTGCCATGATGACGCCGATATCTAGCTCATCCATGTACCACGACATTTAGACGTATGACATTACGCATAGAAGCAGTACATCTACTCTGGCTGAACACCAATGGTCCTCCGGTGTGGTGAAATACCCGGAATGCCATGCATAGTCATCCTCGAGCCAAACTCGCAAACAGAAATATTTGGGATATCACGTGGCCGGATGTAATCTCATCATGTACCACTCTGCGCCTCAATCCTGTGAGGGTCATGAACTGTCTACTCATGTCTCCCTTCACCATGTACACACAAGATCTGTCCAGTGGCAGCATCGTCAATCGTGCATACTCCTCCAAAGTAGGAGTCAACTCAGGGGTCATAAATCAGAATACCTGTTTATCCGGTACCCAGTGCTCTAGCATGCCCTTTACAAATCCTGGAGGAACCTGAAACATCAACAGGGTCATAGTATGTTGCATCAAATCATCTACGATCACCATGTCTGATGGTGATATACTATCATACCATGAGCGCATACCAGCTACCACCACAAATGGCGGGGTATGATCAATACGGCTAACTGTCGAAGAAGACATCTGTACGGGCTGTGTCATAAGACCATCCAGGGGTTAATGCTAAATATCTCTGGACATATATACATATTCATAACATAATAACATGAATGATACAATAGATGGCAGTATGATATAGGGAATGGAAAACTATACATACATTCCTAAGTATATCATCATCTAATACATCTCTGTACAGCTAAAATACAGGGAAATGGGACGAAGCTACCCAACAACTCAACAGAGGCCTATCAAAAGATATAGCAAGAATGGGGCGAAGCTACCCAGCAGCTAACAGAGGCCTATCAAAAGAGATAACGATACATCAGAAAAAGTCAATAGTTTCGATGTCTACATCCTCGATCCTGTCCACCTGATGTAACTCCTCTTGAGTCACTGGAACTCTATCTATAGGGATGTCAGGCCGATACAAGGGAGGATCTGCGTCGAAAAAACCATATGGGTCACCTGAGGGACCAACGCCAGAGCTGGAAGGATCAAAAGTATCTACCTCTGCAAGATCTCTGCCCAAATCCTGAATGAAAAGATGTGACCGGTCCAGCTGCAGAGTCAATCTGTCAATCTGTGTCACATAAGTCGGATCTCTGACACAGGCTAGCCAATCTATCATCATCACGGATCCTGGAACCATATCCCCCATAAACTGTGTGGCGCGGGTCTAAGCTCCAATGGTACGAAGGATCCACCAATGCTAAAACATCTCCTGTGACCAGGGGCCCTCTAACAATATAAAACCGTCAATCTCTATCAATGGGATGTCAATGACGGGTGACTACGAAACAGGCCAATAACGCCTGGCAGGAGGCAAGATTAACATACGGATCTCTCATGTAGTGCTCCTAATAGCACGGTCTCCTAAGTAGAGCTCCCATCCTCCATCTGTAAAGAGAGGAATCTTGCGGGTGGAAATGACGTACTCTACTCCAGTCGGGTACCCATCCTCAAAACCAACTCCTAAATGCTCTCCAGAGTAGGGAATCCATGTGATGACATCGGTTGTCAATAGCTCCAGCTGTAGGCGATAATGAGTGAAACCCTCAGCAATAGGGACCTCCACCAGTATGAAATGATGCCATCTCCGTCCTCGTGGATAGGTGTCTAAACCTAACACGCTCACATGACGCAAATAAAGAAGCCTCTCATAGGCCCAAAACTGCCAACACAAAGGTAAACATCTGCTGTCAGTCAACACACTTAACCTATACATGGGAAAAGACAAGAGAAACACTCACCAGCAGAAATGGGTAGAATCCTAACCACGCCTCGGTTAAGCCCTGCGATTACATGTGCATTCCCCTGAGGAAGTAGGCAAAGGTGTAGGAATCCCAATCATACTCTCCTATACGGTCCACGGGTCGAGTGGCACTGATCAAAGCGAAGGACACCGTAGAAGAGTTATCTGTTATGAAGCAGCCCCTAATGATCATCAGGAACAATCATCGAAGAATGCGATCCCTGACTCTCACATCATCGGGTATGGGCTCACTCAACAGCCCGCTCATAGCATCTATGCTCAAAGGACCTGTACGAATAGTCCTGCCCTTGAGCGCCTCCACCGGAACTCCCAATAAGGATCTGATGGCAGTAGGGGTGATATCCGCAGTGCAAGGCATCGGCTCCCCTCCAAACTCCATACCTGTGATAAACCGCCAATCTATCGGCGTCATCATCACCTCACAGTCCAACAAATGGAGTGACTAAGTCTGGTGGAACCACCGCTCAGACAATGCCCTGAGGTAACCCAGGGGCATCGACGGGGTAGAATGGAGAAGAACCTCCCGAATCCCCAGCCATGGACGATCGCTCTATAGTCATCATGCAAGGTGTGATACATAGAGGGGATGCTAAACCAGTTCCCTCGACGCTATGTGAAGCCGGGAACCTACATCAAATACAGATCAACATCAGAATCCTTGACTCCTCATCAATAGGAAATAAGGAAGATTAAAGATCTAACTTCATACCTCATTTGCATGCAGGTATACTGAAGGATGCCTACTCAAGTCACCTAGAAGATATGGGTTAGCCACTTGAATACCTGGCAATTCCCTACGGGGAACACGTACAGCCAGAGTGGGAACCTCGAACGGTACATCCTCCTCCTCGTCCTCGACATTCGGCACTTCAACCCGAATAAGACGTATCACCGCCTCCGCAAAATGACGAGGTTGTCTAACAGAACGGCGCTGAGGCTCTTCAAAAGCCCTCCCCCGTACACCAGAAGTGGTCCTGCGGGAACTACTCGGCTGGTCCGGATCCATAATATCTGGACAAAAAGTCTCCAAATCACCTCAGAAAGGGTGTGGTAATTTCTTACCTTGAGTCTTTTCCAAAATGCATTCTATGATTACATGCTTACATACATTGTTTTTACATACATCTACAGTAGAGTTAAAAATGCATGATTACCCTATGCCTACATTTTGGGAAAATTTTGCCATAGCCCCCTTTGTAAATGGGACTATCCACATACACATAGGCATGATTAGGTGGCCATTCAGTAGCACACCTATACACATTCATATACATCCTACATGCATTAATCACATCACAGTAAAAATCCATAAGTGTAGTCTAATTACCAGGATTATTTTACTTTATGCCTTTACTCATTTGTCCTCACATAGGATAAGAAATGACAGTAAATGGTGCCAATTTGACTGTTTCAAAAGTCAAATTTTTTCATATCATTATGTTCAGCATGGTTTAATACAAACATTTACTATGTTGAATATTTTTTATCAAGTCGTATCAGCATGCATATTCACTACTATGTGTCTAAATTCATTTCATGTGATCAGTCATTTTCCAACGGATAGAAACTAGAAAAAAATACATGCATACGTTACCAGGACAGTGAAAAACGCTTGTACAGTGATAGAATATGCTGAAAGTTGCCCGAACTCAGCAGATCTGAAGAAGAGCTCTCAAATTTCCTTCGCTGCGCAACTTGAAAATGACTTATGAAAGCAATCAATACCTTTATACATAGAGTACGGTTGTCGCGAGCTAACTCTGTGGCTCCTGCAGGTACACCTGAGGCTCCCTTACATGGGTTCCACACCTCCAGCTCATTCCAGTTAGAGTTTCAAAGGAGGTCTCACAAGCTAAAAAGGCCAAATTAGGAATAAAAATGCTACGCGATGATTGGCGGAATAGCACGAAATCGGTTTTTCGTAAATCACGAGTTAAACTCCCGTTGTCTCAATGGTATTCGCCTGAATGTAGGGCATACTATATCAATGAGCTCAGCTTTCACAAACCATGCTCGGCAATACCCCACAAAGGTCCGATGCCATCATTTGCAGGGTTACAACCCTAAACAATCCTCGGCGGGGGTTACAACGCAAAACCACGATATATCAAACCTCCCCAGCGGGGGTCACAATGCCGAAGTTATCAAACAGCTGTGTATCCCCGGCGGGGGTCACAACGCACATCCTTCAAACATCCATGTATCCCCAGCGGGGGTTACAATGTAATGTAACCATTGATACACACATCAATGAAGGTCAAGCAACCTTGACGTCATGTTAGCTGATGGCAAGTAAACCCATCGAAGCAACTCAACTATGTATCCCCGGCGGGGGGGTCACAATGCAATGCTACCATTGACACATACATCAATGAAGGTCAAACAGCCTTGACAATGCACCCAGCAGGGATCTATCCGGTGATACACACATCAGTGAAGGTCGGGCAACCCTGACATCAACACAACTGTTGGCAGTAACTCTGACAGAATGAGGGAAATGTTATACACATCCTCAAACAGACAAAGCTTTATCCCCATAAATCTCTTACACACAAGAGGTACCTCTATGGAATATAAGCCAGTGTCTAGGATTCAAGACTTTGGTGATAGCCCCAACGTCAACATCCTTGGAGACTTGGATCACATGTCTAAGCCATCACTAATTGTCATCCCAACAGGATTACATGGCAATCATTCATCATACAATTGCATCATGTTGCTGCATATAGCATCATGTTTATCTTGCTTGCATTTTAAGTGTCTAGGATTCTTTATCCTATCCATGCCTTGCATTACATGAATATGATAAAGAGGGGCATCTGTAGACACTCGAAATTTTTTGCACTCCTATTACTGACATTGCAGGAGGGTAGATTTGTCTTTTGGAGATAACCTTAAAAGATAGCTTACATCTATTACTGGATACTACCGGAAGTTCAGTTCTAACCCGGAACACAAACCGGGAACTTCAGTTCCAACCCGGAACACAAACCGAGAACATCATCTCAACCCGGAACACACACCGGGAATGGCATTTCCAATCTCGAAGATAACCCCAAGATATGTAGATCAAAAGACCGGTAACAACACCTGAGAGGAAAGTTCTATCTCGACGATAACACCGCGACGCTTAGTTCCAGTCCCAGAGATAACATTGGGAGTAGCAACCCTATCCTTGGTGATAGCCCCAAGAGATGCCATTATAGTTCCGGCGATAACCCCATAAATGCTTGTTTCAAACACATGCAATCAGCTTCAACCCCAGACATCATGTTGAGGAAAACATACCTCAGACCAGGAGCTAACAATGGGTAGACAGGAACATCCACAGATGACAGTGAGACATATAAACAAGCAGCAGTCCAATCTCGGATGTAACCCTGAACAACGTCTACTTTCCGCTTAAACCGGCGATAACCCGGTGAGGAGTCAACACGTCATCTTACTGTCTCAACAAGATGATATCGCAGCATACCAACAAGTAGTCCAATTTCAGCTGTAACACTGAGCAACGTCTACTTTCAACTCAAACCGGTGATAACCCCGACAAGGAGTCAAACGTCATCTTGTACTTTCGACAATGGCATGTCATCTCAACACTTCATACATACATACATCCAATAATGTCCCACAAGAATCGAGGAGTGACAATCCCGAGTGACTATTACGTGTGACAGTACTTTGGATAGAATTTGAAGCTTGAAGACCATGGGCATAGACCCCTCTTCCTGACTTCGTACAACCTCAAATCTATGTCATTGCGTAACTCTCGACACAAGCGGTCAGAAGAAGGTCAGATATAACTCGTTCGGATGCTCGGATTAAAGTTCTACAAGTTCGAGCAGACATTACAGTGCATGAGTGCACGAACTATGAGACGACGGGACCCGCGAGGCTCGGATGCATCACAACCAGCCGCAGGTGTACCTGCGGCAATCCGTCTATATATACAAGCCTTGGGGTCAGCCATTTGAGAAGAAGGGGGAGGGAAAAAGGCGAGGAAGCCCTATCCATTTTACTCTGCATACACATCTTTTGAGTGTTTCCTCATCTTTAAACACTAGTTAGCTCACATATAGCTATCTTTTATCCGGTGGGAGCTGAGTGTTTATCCATTTAAAGTCATAGAATTCTACTTTGGCAGCCCACTGTAAGCCTTCTTACATTTTATAAAGCCTTCTTCTCATATAGCACACACTGTTATACACATTGAGAGTCGTGTTGTGTGCGTTTGCCCGGACTTCGGTCCGTGGTTTTCATTTCTGTCTGTATATATATATACTTATATATGTATATATTTCATATATGGACTAACATTATCAAGTTATGCCTCGATTGAGCCTAGACTTCGGTCTGGAGCGTTTAATTGCTTATATATATATATATACTTATATATATAAAGCGTGGTTAGACTACATCGATGAGCCTGGATATTACATCTCGATGCCTTTTTACTATATATATATATATATATATATATATATATATATATATATATATATATACATGTTGTCAGACATATTCGATGAGCCTGGATTCACATCCAGTGCGTTTACTCGCTTTTATATATATATACATATATATAATTGTTGTTAGACATATCCGATGAGCCTGGATTCACATCCAGTGTGTTTATTGCTTATATATATATATTTATATTTCATTAGGCACGGAGTTTACTTCGTGGCCTTTTACACTTTTATTTACATTCCATCCGCCTGGAGTTTACTTAAGTGGCGGTTGATCGCTTTTACTACTTTTATTTACATTTCGTCCCACCGGAGTTTTACGTGGTGGTTGATCATGTCCATATATATATATATATATATATATATATATATATATATATATATATATATATATATATATTTACCACTTTTATATATTTACATTTCGATCCCCATGGAGTTGCTTTATGGTGGTTGATCATATCTCAGTATATATATATTTACAACTTTTTATATATATAATCGCCATCGCTTTCCATACAAATTGCGATATCATGTGAGCCTAGGAATCATGTGATCATGTGTTGATCTCATGAATCTAGATTCGGTTCCCATGATGGACATTTTCGATTTATGCGACTTTGTACATTATTTTACAATGTCTCGAATTTCCTTGGATGGTTGTCATGTTTATGAGGAGTTCTAAGATCACAGATAATATTTTCTAGAATGCTTTCGCATCTAGAAAATAAAAGCAAACAATAGAACATTTAATAATAAAATGGAAGTATGAAAAGGTCTCAATTCCTATTGAGCACAGGCTTTGAAAAACCTCTTTTACAAAACTTCATTGCTATATCTTGGTTAAAATTGAATTTTTCTATAAAATTCAAACCTTGTGTATATAGGTGCGAACGAGGCCTCGCACTACTTTCAAATAATTGCACATTGATTCACACACACACACACACACACACACATTCATATAACAATTCCTTTGAAGAGTAACGATCACTGTGGTAACACGAATATCGGGGGGTGCCTAACACCTTCCCTCCGCATAATCAATCCCCAGGACCCAAAATGAATCTCAGTTTCACAGACCCGTCTAGCAGTGTCAAATCACTGGGTCAATGTGCAAACTTTTTCGATTGCGTTTGGTGCAACGATTAAATACACCAACTAGCGACTCTTAAAGTCAAATCGTCGACATTATACATGTCAGACCTTTTTCACTTGTTTTTTCAAACAAATCTCACATTAACATGAGAACACCAAAGAACAAGTAACGAAAAGGGACACTTAAAAATCCCGACGTCGACAATGACCAGGGATAATTTGGTATGATTATGACCATTGATGATTACATGAATATTCTTGTCCTGTAGTGCAAGAATAATTTATGGACGTGATATTCATGACCATATATTGCAAGATATTGATGGTCAAAGGTGGTTGACCGAGCACAAAGTTCTGTTTTCTGGGTTACCTAGAAAACTCAAGAACAGGTTGAGCCGACTACTTTGACCAGCCTTTTGATCGCTTTCAGTTTGTTATTTTTGTAACTTTTTGTGATAGACTAATACCCCGATATATATACTACATATCAATGGTCTTAAATACTTAAACAACTCCTAGGATTACTGGAATTAATGGTCAAAAGTCGTTGACCGAGCTTGACCAAGTTTTTGGGGTTACCCAGAAAACTGATGAACACGAAAAATAGTTGTTGGCTATACTTTAACCAATTTAGATCAAGAACTTATTGTCATGCTTTTTCCAAACCAAAGTTATGTATATGTACCTTGACATATATACTACATGTTACAATAAACACAACACAAATCTATTACACAGAATCAGAGATATTGAAGCCACAAAACCGTTGACCGACCATGACCACTGTTCTAGGTTAACCAGAAACTCAAGAACAGTTCTAACAGTGAATTTGAGCCTATATAACTTCTTGTTATATGTAGATTTAAGCATGCAATTAGGCTTATGTTGTACTACTATATGAGTACTATAACAACAACACTTGTTTAAACTCGGAATCATAAACAATAATGAGATAGATTGAGGTCAAACTGGTCTCTCGACCATGACTGGCCAGAAACCCAGAAGCTAGAGAACACCTATAGCGACACTTCCTGTCACTATAGGGCTTTAGGGACAGACAGAAAATTATTTTTTAGAAATTAAATTATAAAAATTAGAAATAATTAATAATAAATATAAATAAATACCAAAAAAAGTTTTAAAACCTATAATAAATTATTATAATTAATTTTTGATATTTTTACATAAATTCAATAAATATTTTATTTAATTGGACATTATTAATAATTAATTTAATAATGATGTAATTAGAATAATTACTTATAAATAAAAATAATTATTGAAAAATAATATTAATGATATAAAAATCATAATAAATGAATATAAATTATTTAAAAATAATAAACAAAGTTTTTGTAAAATTATAAGTAAATATTAAATATTTAACAATTGAAATAAATGATTTAAAAATCATTTAAAGGATAAATAAATACTTAAAAATTATTATAAGGGATATATAAATTATCTAAATAAATAATAAAGCTTATAAATAAAATTTAGTTGATTTAGCAACTTATCTAATATTCGGTAAAGACATTAAACACCAAAACTCTATTAAATCTAACCCAGACTTATGTAAATGTTGTATTTGAGTATTGTTATCAATACTAACATCATATATTTATATGAATGAACATCGTAGGTGTTTATTAAGTGAATCAAGTAGCATAACTTGACAGATCTACGCTCAAGCAAGTTTCCTATACCCAAATTTTTACTTTAGCAAGTTTTCTATCCTTAAATCTCTTATTACACAAATTTCTCAAACCCTATTTATTCGTTAAACAAGATTCTTATCTTGTTATAATGTTGATATGATATACCACACCTACATTTGAATTACCTCTTATTGTAAAGTTATTGCTATAGCTTCAAGCATAACTAAGAAATGAATTATTTATTCATATGATATTGTTTATTGAGTATAAACTATTGTGTTAAACTAAATTGTTTTGGTTGGATATCCTATATTGAAGTTGGGTATCCCGTAAGGGATCAAAATTCGGTCGATAATATATTGACATTAATTTGAGTGCATCTGAGCACTAGTAAGATGAGATGCATACTCCTAGGATATTGAGTAGGTTGATCCCTTATCTCATATCTAAAACAAAGTTTCTAAGTCTGTGTGACTGACATAAATAAAAATCCAGAAATGGTTGAAAAAGAAATCCAGAAAATGGTAACAACTATCAGTCAAATTTTGAATTGTTATACTTCTTTAAATCATATATTGTTATAAACATAAAACCTGCTGAGCATGTCATAGCTCATATAAGACCCCAACTTTTAGGAATAAAAATAAATTTTCTATAAATATCATTTTTGAATATTATGGAGTGAATTTGATATAATGTTATAGTTGTGGATAATATTTATAAATTTTGCAAAGTACGCAAGTTGTTATATAATATTCGATTAGTCGGGGAATATTCGTTTTAACAGGGAATATTCGTACAATGGCATAATCATTGGTGGACCCCTACAATGTAATTATTATTCGGATTGAGAAAACAACAAAAATATTTTATGAAAATAACGGCGGAAGTTTTACTGATTAAGCTCGTTGAAACACCCGATGTTAAAAGTACAAGAATGTCTGGCGTGGTTACATAGTAGCACACAATATTGATTATTGATGCTTACGTCAGAAGTCACTTAGTTGTATTCAATTATTGTCAATATTTTATATATTGAGATGACAGAGTTATTAATAATATTATTTGCAATATTAACGATGTCTAGAAGTTCTGCAAAGGAGAGGTTTGGTCACCTAATTGCGTGCCAATAAGGAGAAATCCTTATTAGAAAGCCTCCTCTTTCCTGGGAACGACCTGGTTGATTAATAGTGTGAATTATAATAATGATGATGAGTTTTTTTTTATTAGTATTATTAATGTAATAAAATAGAAAAGCTTTTTATATAAAATAAAACACTTTTATAAAGTTATTCATTTTATTAGACTATAAATAGAATATATAATATTCTATTATGCATAGTGTTTTGCATAGTAAAATCTTTTTATATAAAACATATAACTTTTATAAAGTTATTTGTTTTATTAGACAATAATTACAATATATTATATTTTATTATGCATAGTGTTACATAGCCTACATAGTGTTTTACATAGTAAAATCATTTTATATAAAATAGAATACTTTTATAAAGTTATTCGTTTTATTAGATTATAAATAGAATATATTATATTTTGTTTAAAAGATTTTGTTTTATTAGAATATTTTATTAAATCAATCTGGACCGTCCGTTTAAAAGTAAATCAATCTGGACCGTTCATGAATTAGTTACTATGCAATCCATTCTTCTATAAATAGAAGCTCATTCCTTCATTATTTCTTACGAATTCACTGAAACTATAGAGAGAGAAACTATAGAGAGAGTTCTTCTTCTGTAATCTCGAGCGTATTTCTTTAGAGTTTAAGAAAGCTTTGAGTGTAGAAGATAGTGCAAGTTTTCTTCAAGTATATTCCCGCCCTACCCGTCGGAATACTCTTCTTTTTAATGAAGGGGTATTATTTCTTTTGTATTCATGAAGAGAACTTATGTTATTCCATTCTTTATTATTCTGTTGGAATAACCTGTATACGCGAGCTACCCTATACTTGGTAAAATTCTTCTTCCATTCTCTATCATTATGTTGGAATAACCTGCCTATGCGAAGTACCGCATACATGGTGAAATTCTTCCGTTATTCCATTCTTTATTATTTTGTTGGAACATCTTGTATGTGCTTTACGCATGACCTGGTTCCATTATTTATCATTCTGTTGGAACATCCTGTCTGTGCTTTACGCATGACCTGGTTTCGTTATTTATTATTCTGTTGGAAAATCATGTTCGTACGTTTACACATGACCTGGCTCCGTTATTTATTATTCTATTGGAATAACCTGTCTGTGCGGTCTATCGCATGCCTGGTGATTTCTTTTGTTATTCCATTCTTTATTATACTAGTTGGTTAAAGTTTTAACTTCTATAATCAATGAAATTAGTGCAATATCCTTGATATTTGCGCTTCATCCAGTATCTTTTTGGAAATATTCTTCTGAGCATTCTTGAGTTTTACTCTACAAAGAAGTATCATGTTGACAATTGGGACGTTATTAGTTCCTTGATAAATTAATTCTTGAACTTGTTTTATTGAATTCTTATATCATTGTCATCATCCTCATGTTTATATTATGTTGAAAGTCATCTGTGGCCTGTAGTGCATAGATGGACTTGGTATGATTATGACCAGGGATTATTCGGTGTAATCATGACCGTAATGTTATAAATGATGTGGAAAAGATCTTCATTGGCCCGTAGTGCACTGATGGACAGTTGTTGGCATGATCATGACAATTAATGAATACATGAATATCCTTGGCCCATAGTGTATGGATAATTTATGGTCGTGATACTAAAGAATATCCTTGGCCGTAGTGCAGGGGGTGATTCGATGATGTGGATTATTTATTAAGCTGAGTCTCAGCGATAAAAGTGATGAAAAACCTTTCAAATCATAAAAGATAGTAGATTTTATTTTCTACTTGACTCTTTTAATGGATTGCTTGTTCCGCTGTAGTTAAACTTGATGTTTGTTATATTGTATCAGTTTAACACTATTGAAGGCTAAGGATAATTTATTCTGCATTATCATAGTCATAATATTTCTTACTGGGCTAGTTGAGCTCACCCTTTTGCTTTCATTGTTCTCTTCAGGAAATGAGAACGTAGTAGGGACTAGTCGGGGAACGGAGTAACGGTCCAGAGGATAGCATCAGTAGTCCTCGCGATTGTATAAAATAGTGTGTTAATAAATGTATGAGGACTTATTTTGAGTTTAAATATTGTCTAGAAGACAATGTTTGTATTAAAACTCACAGCTCATGTTGTATATTTAAGATTGTATTTGTATTCTTTACCATGTATTTGGCGACTCAGAATAGGTGATGTATACCTATTTTGGGGGCCTCACAGTTGGTATCAAAGCTTAGGGATATGATCCCTGGCTAAGACGTGAGACAAGAACTAGGAGGGGAGAGACGGGGAATTCCTTCGCTAGTATGACCTACCTAAGTTTATTTGGTATTTAATTGGTCGGTCAGAGTATAGGGATAATATGTGATATGTTAATTAACCCTTGTTTTGTGGCAGTATTTGAAAATGACATCCGAGAATGTTGAGAACATCAATGGAGCACATGAGACCGTTGAGTCTCCACAGATCAATAATTAGGATAATGTGCATTAGGAAGGCGACAATCCTCAGGCAAACAACAACACAAACCAGATGATGAACGATGGAATGTTTAGAGGCTTTATGCAATTCATGCAACATCAGGCAAGAGCAACTCCTGTCCAAAATGTAGGTGGAAACACTGGTAACTCTCAGACGGTCACCGCTAAGCAGTTAAAGGAACTAGGACCACCAGAGTTTTTTGGAGAGCCAAAACCACTTAAGTCAGAGACGTGGATTAAGCAGATCAATAAGATATTTGATATCTTGGGATGCTCCGAGGAGCAAAAGGTTCCCTTAGCCACATTCATGTTGCGGGCAGTGACAGATTACTGGTGGGAATCTGTAAAGCGTACTCAACCTGCCGCACTAAAGATGTCTTGGGAAAAGTTCATCAAGCTGGAGCAAAACAACATGACCGTGTCGCAATACGAAGCCAAGTTTGCCGAGTTGTCCTGGTTTGAATCCCATTTGGTTGATAATGAGGAGAGAATGACGCGAATGTTTCTAAGAGGTTTGAAACCCGAGATACGTCAATATCTTATCTCCCATAAACTGTGTTTGTATTCAGATGTTGTTAATAGGGCTCAGTTATTGGAGTGCGATAATGAGTCAACCCAACCAAAAGAGAGCAGCAGGCAAAATGATAATACCAGTGATAACAGTCATCGAAGCGGTGACAAAAAGCGTGGAGGGAATCAACATGCCAGAAATGGTAACCACTTTGGTGGTAATCATGGTCAAAATAATAAGAATGGACATTTCAAGAAGAGGAGATTCAACAATGATGGAAAGACGTCAAAGATCAAGATTTTTGTCGTTAAGGAAGGAGAACGACCACCTATCATATGCTTCAAATATGGAGGGGAAGGACACATCAGTCTAAACTGCGCAATGCCATCCAAAGCATGCTATAATTGTGGAAGAGAAGGTCACCTAGCCCGATTTTGTCGTGCACCAAAGTCAAGTCCAGCTGGGATGGAGGCATCAAAAGCCATCCCAAACAAGATAAAACCGGTAGTTCAAGGGAGAGCGTTTGTTGTGACCACCCAGAAAGCAAGGAACCCGAATGAGATCATCACGGGTAAGCTTATCATAAACTCTAGCAAAGTATATACCTTATTTGATACCGGTTCTACCCATTCCTTTATTACCCCTACTTGCGCTCAACGTTTAAATTTGAATCCAGAGAAATTAGACTTTGACTTATCTGTTGAAACTCCGTTGGGAGAAACCATCATTACATCCAAGGTTTATAAGTTTGGTTTGATTCAAATCGGTACCCGCACGTTACTTGTCGATCTTATTTCTTTGAAAATACTTGCATTTGATGTGATCCTAGGGATTGATTGGTTAACTACTCATCATGCAAAAATTTATTATTTTCGTAAGGTTGTTAGCTTTCATATTCCTAACCAACCTATTATGCGAATTTAAACAACCAAACTATTAAAATCAGTCACTGTCATCTCAAGCCATAAAGCTATTCGTTTATTGAAAAATGGATGTCAAGCTTTCTTAGCTCATGTCATGGATCTAAACAAAAATACGTCAGTTTTGAATGATATTTCTATTATTAATAAATTTTCTGTCGTATTCCCTAAAGAACTTCCTGGCCTACCCCCAGAGCGTGAAATTGAATTTTATATCGACCTTGAACCCAGTACAAAACCTATTTCCAAAGCCCCATATCGAATGGCTCCTATTGAACTTCAGGAGTTAAAGACCCAACTACAGGAATTGTTAGACATTGGCTTTATTCACCCTAGTATTTCTCTTTGGGGTGCTCATATTCTATTCGTGAAAAAGAAAGACGGGAGTATGCGACTTTGTATTGATTATCGGGAGTTGAATCATCTCACCATAAAAAATAGGTACCCATTGCCACATATTGATGACCTGTTTGACTAGTTGCAAGGTGCCAAATTCTTTTTAAAGATTGATCTTTGTTCCGGATATCACCAATTGAAGATTAGAACCGATGACATTCCAAAGATGGCTTTCAAAACTCGGGTACGGGCATTATGAATTCCTAGTCATGTCTTTTGGATTGACTAATGCTCCTGCTACCTTCATGGATATGATGAACCGAGTATTCACGGAATATTTGAATCACTTTGTGGTCGTCTTTATTGATGACATCCTCATATATTCCAAAAGTCGTTAAGATCATGAGAAACACTTGAGGCTGATACTCCAAAAGCTTCGTGAAAATAAGCTTTATGCCAAGTTGAAGAAATGCGACTTCTGGCTTGAGGAAGTAGCATTCCTTGGGCACGTAGTATCAAGTCATGGAATATCTGTTGACCCGGCAAAGATTGAAGCAATTCAAATTTGGGAGCAACCTAAATCAGTGACTGAAGTATGTAGCTTTCTCGGTTTAGCTGGTTATTATCGGAGATTCGTGGATGGATTTTCTCGAACCGCTACTCCACTAACTCAACTGACTCGAAAAGATACAAAATTCGGTTGGAGCGAGGAATGTGAGAATAGTTTTCAAGAACGCAAAGGCCCATTTTGTGTGACTTGCAAAGGATGGAGATAGAGTTAAAGACTCCAGGGACCCATGTGATGATGGCGAATATACGAGTAGAACTGACTTTAATTGATAAAGTTAAAGCTACTCAAGCTACAGACCTGGAGCTGATGCGTTTGAGGAAGAAAGTTCAAGAAGGTGCTATGCCGAAAGAAAGAATCGATGAAGAAGGAATACCTCGAGTCAACTCCAGACTTTGTGTTCCTAACGACCCTGATTTAAAGTATAGAATCATGATGGAGGCGCACAACACACCGTTTGCAATCCATCCTGGGAGTACCAAAATGTATTATGATCTTCATCATACATTTTGTTTGAGAAATATGAAGAGAGAGATAGCGCTGTTTATCTCAAGGTGTCTAACTTGTCAACGAGTCAAGGCGGAGTATCAAGTACCAAAAGGTCCATTGTAACCACTTGAAATTCCAGTATGGAAGTGGGAGCACATTACCATAGATTTCATTACTAGTCTTCCCAAGGTTTCTCAACGCATAGATACAATTTGGGTCATTATTGATAGATTGACCAAGTCTGCTCATTTCTTACCAATACGAGAAACTTATACACTTGAATGTCTTACTCGTATGTATATAAACGAGATTGTAAGACTGCATGGTATGCCAGTATCCATAGTTTCTGATCGAGACCTAAGATTCACTTCACGATTTTGGGTTAGTTTGCAAAAAGCTATGGGCAGGGATTTATGATTTAGTTCGGCATATCATCCTTAGACGGACGAACAATCAGAGAGGACTATTCAAACTCTGGAAGATTTATTAAGACTCTGTGTCCTTGACTTCAAGGGAAGTTGGGATAAGTTCTTACCATTGGTGGAGTTTTCTTACAACAACAGTTATCAATCAAGTATTGGCATGGCTCCATTTGAGGCGTTGTATGGAAGAAAGTGTCGTTCTCCAGTATGTTGGGATGAGGTGGGTGAAGCAACATTGTTGGGACCAGAGTTCGTACGTATGACTACGGAAAAGATTCAAACGATCCGACAACGTATAAAACCTCACAAGATCGACAAAAGAGTTATGCTTATCTTCATCGAAAGGACGTGAAATTTGATATTGGAGATCATGTATTGTTACGTGTTGCTCCATGGAAAGGAGTTACGAGATTTGGAAAGAGAGGAAAGCTCAATCCTCGATTCATTGGCCAATTTTTAATCCTCAATCGAGTAGGAACTGTGGCCTATAGACTCGCTTTACCGCCAAGTATGTCTCGTGTTCATAACATTTTTCATATATTAATGTTACGTAAATATGTGGAAGACCCGAACCACATTATTTAGTTAGAACCGGATGAAATAGCGGAAGATTTAACGTATGAAGAGGTTCCTGTTCAAATCTTGGATAAGAAAGAACATATTCTACGCTCCAAGGTTATACCTCAAGTCAAAGTTTTATGGAGAAACCACGATGTTGATGAAATGACCTGGGAGTTAGAATCTAAAATGAAATCAAGGTATCCTAACCTCTTCGACATACCAGGTATGTACTCTAATTTTAAGGGCAAAATTTCATAAGAAGGGGATGTTGTAAGACCCCAACTTTTAGGAATAAAAATGAATTTTCTATAAATATCATTTTTGAATATTATGGAGTGAATTTGATTTAATGTTATAGTTGTGGGTAATATTTATAAATTTTGCAAAGTACACAAGTTGCTATATAATATTCGATTGGTGGGAATATTCGTTTTAACAGGAATATTAAATACAAACGGCACAATCATTGGTGGACCCACAACGAAATTATTCTCGGATTGAGAAAAGCGAAAAAATATTTTATGAAAATAACGGTGGAAGTTTTACAGTTAAGCTGTTGAAACACACGGTGTTAAAAAATACGATGAATACGCGTGATTGCATAGTAACACACGATATTGATTATTGATGCTTACGTGAGAAGTCACTAAGTTGTATTCAATTATTGTCGATATTTTATATATTGAGATAACAAAGTTATTAATATTATTATTTGCAATATTAACGATGTCTAGAAGTTCTGTCAGGGAGAGGTTTGGTCACCTAATTGCGCGCCAATAGGGAGAAATCCTTATTGGAAAGCCCCCTCTTTCCTGGAAACGACCTGGTCGATTAATAGTGTGAATTTTAATAATGATGATGAGTTTTGTTTTATTAGTATTATTAATATAATAAAATAGAAAAGTTTTTTATATAAATCAGAATACTTTTATAAAGTTATTCGTTTTATTAGACTATAAATAGAATATATAATATTCAATTATGCATAGTATTTTGCATAATAAAATCTTTTTATATAAAACAGAATACTTTTTTAAAGTTATTTGTTTTATTAGATAATAATTAGAATATATTATATTTTATTATGCATAGTGTTACATAGAGTCTGCATAGTGTTTTGCATTGTAAAATCTTTTTATATAAAATAGAATACTTTTATAAAGTTATTCGTTTTATTAGATTATAAATAGAATATATTATATTTTATTTAAAAGATTTTGTTTTATTAGAATATTTTATTAAATCAATCTGGACCGTCCATTTAAAAGTAAATCACTCTGGACCGTTCATGAATTAGTTACTATGCAGTCCATTCTTCTATAAATAGAAGCTCATTCTTTCATTATTTCTTACGAATTCACTGAAACTATAGAGAAAGAAACTATAGAGAGAGTTCTTCTTCTATAATCTCGAGCGTATTTCTTTAGAGTTTAAGAAAGCTTTGAGCGTAGAAGATAGTGCAAGTTTTCTTCAAGAATATTCTTGCCCTACCCTCGGAATACTCTTCTTTCTAAGGAAAGGGTATTATTTCTTTTGTATTCATGAAGAGAATTCTGTTATTCCATTCTTTATTATTCTATTGGAATAACCTGTATACGCGAGCTACCCTATACTTGGTGAAATTCTTCTGTTATTCCATTTTCTATCATTATGTTGGAAAAACCTATCTATACGAAGTACCGCATACATGGTGAAATTCTTATGTTATTCCATTCTTTTTATTTTGTTGGAACATCCTGTATGTACTTTACACATGACCTGGTTCCATTATTTATCATTATGTTGGAACATCCTGTCTATGCTTTACGCATAACCTGGTTCCGTTATTTATTATTCTATTGGAATATCATGTCTGTGCGTTTACGTATGACCTGGTTTCGTTATTTATTATTCTGTTGGAGTAACCTGTCTGTGCGGTCTATCGCATGCCTAGTGATTTCTTTTGTTATTCCATTCTTTATTATACTCAGTTGGTTAAAGTTTTAACTTTTATACTCCATGAAATCAGTGGAATATCCTTGATATTTGCGCTTCATCCAGTATCTTTTCATGGAAATATTCTTCTGAGCATTCTTGAGTTTTACTCTACAAAGAAGTATCATGTTGACAATTGGGACGTTATTAGTTCCTGGATAAATTAATTCTTCAACTTATTTTATTGAATTCATATATCATTGTCATCATCCTCATGTTTATATTATGTTGAAAGTCATTTGTGGCCTGTAGTGCATAGATGGACTTGGTATGATTATGACCAGGGATTATTCGGTATAATCATGACCGTAATGTTACAAATGATGTGGAAAAAGTCCTCATTGGCCCGTAGTGCATTGATGGACAGTTGTTGGCGTGATCATGACCATTGATGAATACACGATTATCCTTGGCCCGTAGTGCATGGATAATTTGTGGTCGTGATACTAAAGAATATCCTTGGCCGTAGTGCAGGGGTGATTCGATGATGTGGATTATTTATTAAACTGAGTCTCAGCGATAAAAGTGAAGAAAACCCTTTTAAATCATAAAAGATAGTAGATTTTATTTTCTACTTGACTCTTTTAATGGATTGCTTGTTCCACTGTAGTTAAACTTGATGTTTGTTATATTGTATCAGTTTAACACTATTAAAGGCTAAGGATAATTTATTCTGCATTATCTTAGTCATAATATTTCTTACTGGGCTAGTTGAGCTCACCCTTTTCCTTTCATTTTTATCTTTAGGAAATGGGAACGTAGCAGGGACTAGTCGGGGAATGGAGTGACGGTCCAGAGGATAACATTAGTAGTCCTCACTATTCTATAAAATAGTGTGTTAATAAATGTATTGAGGACTTATTTTGAGTTTAAATACTGTCTAGAAGACAATTTTTGTATTAAAACTCATAGCTCATGTTGTATATTTAAGATTGTATTTGTATTCTATACCATGTATTTGACGACTCAAAATAGGTGATGTATACCTATTTTGGGGGCGTCACAGCTCACCCTTACAAATTATTCTCTTTGCAGTATTAGATGGTAACCATGGAACATCTGGAGTAGACAAAGGGAAGCGTCCCTACTAGACTAGGTTATATTTATTTCTAGTTGAATACTTTGTAATAAGAAACTCTTGGTTAGAATCATGTAATCGAACCTTAATATTTATATATAACATATTTAAATTCCGCAATCATGTTTTCTTACATATATAGACGTGATTAAGAATTCTTCAAATTTAGTTTGAGATCCTTGGGAACTATTTATAAGTGAGGGTATTGATAGCATGGAATGTTCATGTAGTTATTAATACTCTGGATTTTGGATAGATAGTTACTATCAATACGATAGTATAAATTCGCATGGCATAGACTATACATCTGGGTGAGGGTATTGGTAATATGGACTGCTCATGTTATTAGTGGTACTCTAAATTTTGGATAGATAGATTCTATTCACAGATACAGTTCATATATCCAAGTGAGGTTATCTAAACACATTAATAGTTCTCTTGGGAATGATTTTCTATTATGGGATACTGTGAATCTTGGATCTATGGGAATTATATCTGATAGTCACTCAAATGAATATAAGAGTATAATTAGATACCATGGGTGTATAGATTTAAATGCATTATATTTTGATTCATAATAAGCACCATATCAGATACCGTGAGAGTATAGATATGGGGGCATTACACTCCCGGGTATCAGGGAGATCAAGTCGACGTAGTTCGCCCCTAAGGATGATTTACAGCCGGTGAAAAGTTTAATCCCATGTGCAGGCTAAATTGCTGGGTAAAGAAAGTTTGATCACATGTTTGGGACAAACTGCAGGTGTGAAAAAAGTTTGATCCTATGTTCAGGACAAACTGCAAATGTGAAAAAGTTTGATCCTATGTTCAGGACAAACTGCAGGTGTGAAAGGTTAAATCCCTGGTGGGATAACCCAAATTATATGAAAGATTTGAAATGAAGTGAAATTAGGCTGTTGCCTTGAATATTAAGTTTCCCTGATGGGGCAGAAGAGTATGAAGAAGATTTTGTATGTAAGAAAGGGTTAGAAAACCTGAATGACTGGTGATTTGATGATCCAGAACCAGGATGTTTGCTTGATGGTAACCTCAGACATAGTACCGTTTCACGGTGTCTGAGTTGATGAGTTATGGAAATTCATCATCGTTCATTTCCTATAGTCTGAGAGCGCCTCCTGTCAATACCTCTTTGACAACAAATGGCCTTCCCATTTTGGAGCGAATTTTCCCTTAGATTGATATTGGTTGTCAATGATCTTCTTCAAAACAAATTCATGGTGTTTAAATTGTCGTAGCCAGACTTTTTTGTTGTAGGATTTGGCGATCTTTTGTTGATATAACTGACCATGGAAGATAGCTGCGATTCGCTTTTCGTCTATTAGAGATAATTGGTGATATTTGTCTTGTACCCATTGGTCTTCATCCAGCTGAGTATCCATCAACACTCTGAGGGAATCCATTTCCACCTCTATGGGGAGCACTGCTTCCATTCCATAGGCTAATGAGTAGGGGGTTACCACAGTGGAAGTACGCATTGAAGTTCTGTAGGCTAATAAAGTCAGAGGCAACAAGTCAAGCCATCCTTTGTGTTCGGCGGACATCTTTTGCATGATTTTCTTGATATTTTTATTAGTCGCTTCAACAACACCATTCATCTTTGGATGGTAGATGATGGAGTTAAGGTGTTTGATGTGGAATTTACTGCATAACTCCTTCATCATTTTGTTGTTGAGGTTCTTAGAATTATCTGACACAATTAACTCTGGTTGTCCATATCGACAAATGACATTATTTCTGATGAAAGCAATGATGACTTCTATAGTAACCCTGGGGAAGGAGGCTACTTCTACCCATTTGGTGAAGTATTCGATCATGGTGAAGATAAAATGATGCCCATTACTAGCTTTGGGCTTAATGGGCCCGATCACATCCATTCCCCAGATTGAGAAGGGCCAAGGTGAACTCATATTGTGGAGTTCCCTTGGAGAGGCGTGGATAGAATTCCCATGAATTTTGCATTGGTAGCATCTCTTAACGTGATCATCACAGTCAGCCTTGAGAGTAAGCCAATAATGCCCTATTATGAGGATCTTCTCAACAAGTAAGGGTCCGCTCATGTGTGGGCCACATACTCCACCATTGATTTCATCCATGAACCTCTGAGCTTGGTCTTTGTCCAGACATCTAAGGAGACTTAATCCTACATCTCTTTTGTAGAGTGCATCTCTACTCAGGTAGAATTTTATAGCCAATCAATGGATCCGCCTTTTTTCAGTCGGGCTCACCTCAGCGGGTGTAGATCCATCTCGCAGGTACTCCTTGATGTGCTGATACCAAGGGTGTTGGATGGGAGGTAGCTCATCTGATATTTCTCCAACGTAGTTCCCATAGGCTGGAGCCTTTTATAGGGCAACTGGGATGCTTGGATTGTTTTCCTTGTCTTGTACATTGATCAAGGAGGCTAAAGTTGCTAGCGCATCCGTAAATTCATTCCTATTCCGAGGAATGTGGAGGAAGTTTACTTCTTTGAACTCCGAAGCCATCTATAAGACATGCCGATGGTAAGGCAGCAAATGTAGTTCCTTGGTTTGATAGATTCATGTGGTTTGTTTGATTACCAACTCTGAATCCCTAAAGACAGTTAACCGTCTGATGCCCATTGAGTGAACAGTTTTAACCCCATGATACAACCATCATACTTAGCTGTATTGTTGGTGCTGGAAAACTGCAATTTGACGGCGATGGGATACTGCTACCCCGTACTGGACACTAGAACTGCTCCAGATCAAGAACCTTCTGTGTTAATAGCTCCATCAAAATACATTTTTCACATACGGCATGCATCGTACTGATGGTGTTGTTGAATTGCCATGACCCCTTAATCGGGGAAGTATATTTCTAAGGGTTTGTAATCCCCTGCGGGTGCGACAGCCAGTTGATCCACAATTCCTTGTTCTTTAATGGACTTTTATATCACGTAGATGATGTCAAATTGTTGCAAAATCAACTGCCATCTGGACAGTCGACAATTTAGTATGGGATTACTGAACACGTATTTAAGAGGATCCATGCGGGATATGAGATGGGTTGTGTGACCATGGAGGTATGCTGTAACCTCATGGAAGCCCCTGCTAAAGAATAACAAGTCTTCTCAATCAGAGTGTACATGTGTTCATTGTTGCTGAATCTTTTGCTGAGATAGTAGATAGCTCGCTCTTGGCGTCTATCGTCTTTCTGTCCCAGCATGCAGCCCATGGCATTGTCATTAATGGATAGGTACATGAACAGGGGAACATCATCCCTATGAGGTACCAAGACAAGAGCGTTAACTAACTGTTCTTTAATTGTAAGGAAGGCTTTCTGATAATCATCATTCCATTTCATGGACGAGTTCTTCCTTAACAACTTGAAAATGGGCTCACAGGTTGCTGTGAGTTGAGAAATAAACCAGCTAATGAAGTTGATTCTTCCAAAAACTCCCCATATTGCCTTCTCTGTTCGAGGATGAGGCATTTCTTTGATGTCCTAAATTTTGGTGGGATCCAACTCAATCCCTTTGTAGTTGATTAGGAAACCTAGCAACTTGCCTGATTTAACACCAAAGGCGCACTTGGCTGGATTCAACTTCAAGTTGTACTTACGCAACCTGTTGAAAAGCTTTTTGTGATAGTCTAAGTGGTCTTCTTCCCTTCTGGATTTGATAATGATGTCGTCCATGTAGATCTCTATCTCTTTATGCATTAAGTCGTGGAAAAGAACCATCATAGCTCGCTTATAGGTTGTTCTAGCATTGATGAGGCTAAATGATAATTGTCTATAACAAAAGGTTCCCCAAGGCGTGATGAAAGCAATTTTCTCACGATCCTCCTCAACAATGATAATCTGATGATACCCCGCGAATCAATACACAGAGGAGTACATGTTGTATTGACAAGTATTGTCAATGAGAATGTGGATAAACGGCACGGGAAAGCTATCCTTAAGGCATGCTTTGCTCAGATCCCGATAATCCACGTAAACTCATACCTTTCCTCCTGGTTTAGGCACGGGGACTATGTTTGATAGACATTTAGGGTATGTAGACACCATGATGATGCCCGCTTGAAATTATTTCACAATTTCTTCTTTAACCTTTAAGCTCCACTTAGGTTTCAATCACCTGAGCTTCTGCCTGACTAGCTTGAATCCCTCTTTAATGGGAAAACGATGAAGGATAATGTCAGTAGGAAAACCCACCATGTCTTCGTGAGATAATGCAAACACATCCTGGAATTAGGTTAGTAGCGCAACCATGTCATTCCTTTTGTTTGGAGTGATGTTGGAACCAATCTAGATTAGCTTAGGGTTTTCTAAGGTTCTGAGATTTAAAGATGTGGTTTGATCAAGGTTAGGTTTACGATTGTCTTTGACCCATTCCTTGATCTCCCAAGGTAGCTCAATGTCCTCATGTATTTCCATCAAGTCTGAGTCCAACTCTTCATCAAAGTTACAGTCCTTGTGGAGAAAAGGCACCTCATCAACAAGTACATGCACATCTAAATTCAGAGTCCTGAAACAAAATATGCTTTCACTTAATATATGAAAATTTTCAATCATACAAAAGTGTTAGCATGTACTAATAAAGCTATTGTTAATACTGTACAGAAAAGTAAGCAGTTAAAGTTATCTACATGGTAGATAGAATTTCTGCCCGTTTTACCCTCGTAGATCAATGCATGGAGTGTTGTTCCAATTATCGAGGGTAAAGTCCTGATGGACTGCAGTAATGGAGGGGCTATCATCATCCTCCTTTTCCCTAATGATGACCATGACATATGGGCAATCATCGTCTGGGGTATATCTGTTTGTATGTTCATCATGGACAATGATGCGTATGTTTGACATAATCCTAGTGATGTCTTGTTTACGTCTCTGTTCCCTCTCTTCCACTTCGGGATTAGGAATCAAGACCTCTTTTGCTTTAACCGGCATCAGTTTGGGAAATAGCATAGCCATAACATGGGCTGGAACCTTTACCGAAGACTGTACAAGCTCAAGATTTGCAGGTAGAGACAATTGTCGTGTAGCTGAAGTTGAAGGAATCTGTTTGTGATTATGAGGATTCTTGTGACTAGAGCTAGTAGAATAGCCTAATACAGTTGTCCCTGAATGATTTGACACTTGAATCGGGTGTTTAATACCCTGATGATCTTTTCCCAACCCTTGTCCAGGTTGATGACCCAATGATATCATCTCTTGAGTAGCCGGCATTACTTCGGCAAAAATCTTGGGTGTGAGAGGTGGCACCCCAATGGGATAGTAATGAGTGTTGCTCACCTCCAGGGAATGGAAACTGACCGACTCAACTTCTGAATTGAAGCTGATTAGTGGCATGCCACCTTGTTCAGGACATTCCGGCTCAGCATTAACAGTGATAAGGCTATTGTTGATAATGTACTTGAGTTGTTGATGAAGGGTGGAAGGGATGGCTCCAGCCATATGAATCCATGGTCTTTCCAAAAGCAGGTTGTATCCTGTGGCTCTTATAAGCACGTGAAAGGATACACTGAATTTATGTGGACCAATCTCTACTGGTAATTCAATCACTCCAATGGTATTTCGTCGGGACCTAACAAAAGCTTTGATAACCGTATGGCTGCTTTTGATCCTCTTGCGGTTGATATTCATCTTTTCCAAGGTAGCATAAGGATAGATATTCAGAGATGAACCTCCATCTATCAAGACTCCTCCCACTATGTATCCCGAGGATAAAACTGTTATGTGCAACGGCTTGCAATAACCGGTCCCTTCAGTGGGTATGTCGTCATCAGTGAAAGATATCACATTGTTGTTAGAAATTTGATCAACCAGATGTTGGAATTTTTCCACATCCACTGATTTCGATAAATGCGCTTCTTCCAAGACCCTTAGCAATATTTTCGTGTGATCTTCGGAAGAGAAAACCAAGTCTAGTATGGAAATTTATTTTTGAGCTTCTCTTAAGCTTAAAACCACCTTGGCTTCGTTATGGCCCATGGTACGGAGGAACTCTTCAATCTTCTCTATAGGAACTGTGACGCCCCCAGAATAGGTATACATCACCCATCTTGAGTCGCCAAATACATGGTACAAAATTCAAATACAACTTAATAATACAGCTATCGTGTAAAATACGACAAAACGTAAACTGAGAGTTTTAATAAGAATATTGTCATCTAGACAATATCCACACTCAAAAGAGTCCTCATTACATTTATTTTCACACTATTTAACTGAATAGTGAGGACTACTAATACTATCATCTGGACCGTAACTTCGTTCCCCGACTAGTCCCGGCTACGTTCTCATTTCCTGAAGAGAATAGTGAAAGAAATGGTGAGCTCAATTAGCCCAGTAAGAAATATTATGACTGAGATAATGCAGAATAAATTATCGTTAGCCTTTACCAGTGTTAAACAGATAAAATATAACAAACAGCAAGTTTAACTGCATCGGAACAAGGAATCCATTAAAAGAGTCAAGTAGAGAATTAAATCTATATGATTTAAAAGGTTTTTCATCACTTTTATTGCTGAGACTCAGCTTAATAAATAATCCACATCTTCCCTACACTATGGCCAAGGATATTCATTAGTATCACAACCTCAAATTATCCATGCACTACGGGCCAAGGATATTTGTGTATTCATCAATGGTCATGATAATGCCAACAACTGTCCATCAATGTACTACGGCTAATGAGGACTTTTTTCACATCATTTGTAACATTACGGTCTTGATTACACCGAATAATCCCTGGTCATAATCATACCAAGTCCATCTATGCACTACAGGCCACAAATGACTTTCAACATAATATGAACATGAGGATGATGACAATGATATAAGAATTCAATAAAACAAGTTCAAGAATTAATTTTTCCAGGAACTAATAACGTTCAAATTGTCAACATGATACTTCTTTGTAGAGTAAAACTCAAGAATGCTCAGAAGAATATTTCCATGAAAAGATACTGGATGAAGTGCAAATATCAAGGATATTCCACTAATTTCATGGAGTATAGAAGTCAAAACTTTAACCAACTGAGTATAATAAAGAATGGAATAACAAAAGAAATCACCAGGTATGCGATAGACCGCACAGACAGGTTATTCCAACAGAATAATAAATAATGGAACCATATCATGCGTAAATGCACAGACAAGATATTCCAACAGAATAATAAACAACGGAACCAGGTCATGCGTAAACGCATAGACAGGATTCCAACAGAATAATAAACAACTGAACCAGGTCATGCATAAAGCACAGACAAGATGTTCCAATAGAATGATAAATAATGGAACCAGGTTATGCGTAAAGCACAAACAGGATGTTCCAACAGAATGATAAAGAATGGAATAACAAAAGAATTTCACTATGTATGTGGTACTTCACATAGACAGGTTATTCCAACATAATAATAAAGAATGGAGTAATAGAAGAATTTAACCAAGTATAGGGTAGTCCACGTATACAGGTTATTCCAACAGAATAATAAAGAATGGAATAACAGAAGTTCTCTTCATGAATAAAAAAGAAATAATACCCCTTATGAGTACAACAAATAATATCCCTTACCTAAAAAAGAAGAGTATTTCGACGGGTAGGGAGAGAATATACTTGAAAAAAACTTGCACTATCTTCTATGCTCAAAGCTTTCTTAAACTCTAAAGAAATACGCTCTAGATTTCATAAGAAGAACTCTCTCTATAGTTTCAGTGAATTCGTAAGAAATAATGAAGGAATGAGCTTCTATTTATAGAAGAATGGACTGCATAGTAACTAATTCATGAACGGTCCAGATTGATTTACTTTTAAACGGACGATCCAGATCGATTTAATAACATATTTTAATAAAACAAAATCTATTAAATAAAATATAATATATTCTATTAATAATCTAATAAAACGAATAACTTTATAAAAGTATTCTATTTTATATAAAAAGATTTTACTATGCAAAACACTATGCAGGCATTATGCAACACTATGCATAATAAAATATAATATATTCTATTTATAATCTAATAAAATAAATAACTTTATAAAAGTATTTTGTTTTATATAAAAATCTTTTCTGTTTTATTACATTAATAATATTAATAAAATAAAACTCATCATCATTATTATTATTCACACTATTAATCGACCAGGTCGTTCCCAGGAAAAAAGGGGCTTTCCAATGAGGATTTCTCCCTATTGGCGCGTAATTAGGTAACCAAACCTCTCATTGGCAGAAATTCTAGACATCGTTAATATTGCAAATAATAATATTAATAACTCTGTCATCTCAATATATAAAATATTGACAATAATTGAATACAACTGAGTGACTTCTCACGTAAGCATCAATAATCAATATCGTGTGCTACTATGCAACCACACGACATCGCGTACTTTTAACAGGGTGTTTCAGCGATTAACAGTAAAACTTCCGCCGTTATTTTTATAAAATATTTTTTTTCGTTTTCTCAATCCGACAATAATTCCGTTGTGGGGTCCACCAATGATTGTGCCGTTGTACGAATATTCCCTATTAAAACGAATATTCTCCGACCAATCGAATATTATATTACAACTTGCGTACTTTACAAAATTTATAAATATTACCCATAACTATAACATTATATCAAATTCATTCCATAGTATTCAAAAATGATATTTATAGAAAAATCATCTTTATTAAAAAAAGTTGGGGTCTTACAACCTCCCCTTCTTATGAAATTTCGGCCTCGAAATTAGGGTACATACCTGGTATGTCGAAGAGGTAAGGATACCTTGATTTCATTTTAGATTCTAACTCCCAGGTCATTTCCTCAACATCGTGGTTTCTCCACAAAACTTTGACTTGAGGTATAACCTTGGAGTGTAGAATATGTTCCTTCTTATCCAAGATTTGAACATGAACCTCTTTATACGTCAAATCTTTCGCTATTTCATCCAATTCTAACTCAATAATGTGGTTCGGGTCTTCCACATATTTACGTAAAATGGATATGTGAAAAATGTTATGAACACGAGACATACTTGGCGGTAAAGTGAGTCTATATGCCACATTTCCTACTCGATCGAGGATTAAAAATGGGCCGATGAATCGAGGATTGAGCTTTCCTCTCTTTCCACTCGTAACTCCTTTCCATGGAGCAATATGTAACAACACATGATCTCCAATATCAAATTCCACGTCCTTTCGATGAAGATCAGCATAACTCTTTTGTCGATCTTGTGAGGTTTTTATACGTTGTCGGATCGTTTGAATCTTTTCCGTAGTCATACGTACCTACTCCGGTCCCAACAACGTTGCTTCACCCACCTCATCCCAGCATACTGGAGAACAACACTTTCTTCCATACAACGCCTCAAATGGAGCTATACCAATACTTGCTTAATAACTGTTATTATAGGAAAACTCCACCAATGGTAAGAACTTCTCCCAACTTCCCTTGAAGTCAAGGACACAGAGTCTTAATAAATCTTTAAGAATTTGAATAGTCCTCTCTGATTGTCCGTCCGTCTGAGGATGATATACCAAACTAAATCGTAAATCTTTGTCCATAGCTTTTTGCAAACTAACCCAAAATCGTGAAGTGAATCTTGGGTCTTAATCAGAAACTATTGATACTGGCATACCAAGCAGTCTTACAATCTCGTTTATGTACATACAAGCAAGACGTTCAAATGTATAAGTTTCTCGTATTGGTAACAAATGAGCAGACTTGGTCAATCTATCAATAATGACCCAAATTGCATCTATGCCTTGAGAAACCTAGGGAAGACCAGTAACTAAATCCATGGTAATGTGCTCCCACTTCCATTCTGGAATTTCAAGTGGTTGCAATGGACCTTTTAATTTTGATGCTCACTTGACTCGTTGACAAGTTAGACACTTTGATATAAACAGCGCTATCTCTCTCTTCATATTGCTCCACCAAAATGTATGATGAAGATCATGATACATTTTGGTACTCCCAGGATGGATTGCAAATGGTGTGCTTTGCGCCTCCATCATGATTTTATACTTTAAATCAAGGTTATTAGGAACACAAAGTCTGGAGTTGACTCGAAGTATTCCTTCTTCATCGATTCTTGCTTCCGGCATAGCACCTTCTTGTACTTTCTTCCTCATACGCATTAGCTCCAGATCTGTAACTTGAGCAGCTTTAACTTTATCAATTAAAGTCGATTCTACTCGTATATTTGCCATCATCACATGGGTCCCTGGAGTCTTTAACTCTATCTCCATTCTTTTCAAGTCATACAAAATGGGCAATTGCGTTGACAATATAACACTCGTACCCGCATATGATCTTCTACTCAATGCGTCAGCTACCACCTTCGCTTTTCCAGGATGGTATTGGATGGTATGATCATAATCTTTCAACAGTTCAAGCCAACATCGTTGTCGCATGTTGAGTTCCTTTTGAGTGAAGAAATATTTGAGGCTTTTATGATCCATAAAGATCTCCACTTTCTCCCTATATAAGTAATGCCTCCAAATTTTAAGTGTGAAAACAACAGCTGCCAACTCTAGATCATGAGTAAGATAATTTCTCTCATATTCTTTGAGTTGTCGTGAGGCATAGGCTATGACTTTCCCATGTTTCATGAGAACACATCCTAACCCTTTGCCCGAAGCATCACTGTAGATGACAAATCCCTCTAAGCCAGCTGGTATTGTCAAAACAGGTGCTAAAATGAGTCTCCTCTTGAGTTCTTGAAAACTCTTCTCACATTCCTCGTTCCAACTGAATTTTGTATCTTTTCGAGTTAGCTGAGTTAATGGAGTAGCGATTCGAGAAAACCCTTCAACGAATCTCCGATAATAACCAGCTAAGCCGAGAAAGCTACATACTTCGGTCACTGATTTAGGTTGCTCCCAGCTTTGAATAACTTCAATCTTTGCTGGGTCAACAGATATTCCATGACTTGATACTACGTGCCCAAGGAATCCTACTTCCTCAACCTAGAACTTGCATTTCTTTAACTTGGCATAAAACTTATATTCACGAAGCTTTTGGAGTATCAGCCTCAAGTGTTGCTCATGATCTTCACGGCTTTTGGAATAAATAAGGATGTCATCAATAAAGACGACCACAAAGTGATCCAAATATTCCTTGAATACTCAGTTCGTCATATCCATGAAAGCAGCAGGAGCATTAGTAAATCCAAAAGACATGACTAGGAATTCATAATGCCCGTACCGAGTTCTGCAAGTCGTCTTTGGAATGTCATCGGTTCTAATATTCAATTGGTGATATCCGGAACGAAGATCAATCTTTGAAAAGAATTTGGCTCCTTGCAACTGGTCATCAATACGTGGCAATGGGTACCTATTTTTGATGGTGACATAATTCAACTCCCGATAATCAATACAAAGTCGCATACTCCCATCTTTTTTCTTCAGGAATAGAACAGGAGCACCCCAAGGAGAAGTACTAGGACGAATAAAGCCAATGCCTAAAAATTCCTACAGTTGGGTCTTTAACTCCTGAAGTTTAATAGGAGCCATTCGATATGGGGCTTTCGAAATGAGTTTTGTACCGGGTTCAAGGTCGATACAAAATTCAATTTCACGTTCTGGGGGTAGGTCAGGAAGTTCTTCAGGGAATACGTCAGGAAATTTATTAACAATAGAAATATCATTCAAAACTGACGTATTTTTGTTTAGATCTGTGACATAAGCTAATAAAGCTTGACATCTGTTTTTCAATAAAAGAATAGATTTATGGCTTGAGATGACAGTGATTGATTTTAATGGTTTGGTTGCTTGAATTTGCATAATAGGTTGGTTAGGAATATGAAAGCTAACAACCTTACGAAAATAATCAATTTTTGCATGATGAGTAGTTAACCAATCTATCCCTAGAATTACGTCAAATTAAAGTATTTTCAATGAAATAAGATCGACAGGTAATGTGAGGGTACCGATTTGAACCAAACAAGACTTATAAACAGTGGATGTAATGAAGGTTTCTCCAAATGGAGTTTCAACAGATAAGTCAAAGTCCAATTTCTCCGGAGTGAAATTTAAACGTTGAACGCAAGTAGGAGAAATAAAAGAATGGGTAGAACCGGTTTCAAATAAGGTATAGACTTCGCTAGAGTTTATGATAAGCTTACCTGTGATGACCTCGTTCGGGTTCCTTGCTTTCTGGGAGGTCACAACAAACGCTCTCCCTTGCACTACTAGCTTTGACTTTTCTAGGATGGCCTTTGGTGCCTCCATCCTAGCTGAACTTGTCTTCAGTGAATGACAAAATCGGGATAGGCGACCTTCTCTTCCATAATTATAACATGCTTTGGATGGCATCGCGTAGTTTGGACTAATGTGTCCCTCCCCTCCGCATTTGAAGCATATGATAGGTGGTCGTTCTCCTTCCTTAACAGTGGTCTTTGTGTCAGGCGACATCTTTCAATCATTGTTTAATCTCCTCTTCTTGAAATGTCCATTCTTATTGTTTTGACCCTGATTAGCACCGAAGTGGTTACCATTTCTGGCCTGTTGATTCCCTCCACGCTTGTTGTCACCGCTTCGATGACTACTCTCACTGGTATTATCATTTTGCCGACTGCTCTCTTTTGGTTGGGTTGACTCATTATCGCGCTCCAATAACTGAGCCCTGTTAATAACATCTGAATACAAACACAATTTATGAGAGATAAGATATTGATGTATCTCAGGTTTCAAACCTCTTAGAAATATTCGCGTCATTCTCGCCTCATTATCAACCAAATGGGACGCAAACCGGGACAACTCAGCAAACTTGTGTGACGCCCCCAAAATAGGTATACATCACCCATTCTGAGTTGTCAATACATGGTACAGAAATAACTACAACTTTATTAATACAACAATAAAAGTGTGAGTTTAAATACAAATATTGTCTTCTAGACAATATCAATACCCAAATTAATCCTCATCATAATTATTAATACATTATTTTATAAAAATTGTGAGGACTACTAAACAACTCTCTCTAGAACCATCATTCCATACCCTGACTCGTACTCGCTACATTCTCGCCTCCTGAGAAGAAAAATGGAACAAAAAGGAAAAGGGTGAGCTCAACTAGCCCAGTAAAGAACATTATGAATAGGATAATATAAAACAAATTATTATTAGTCTTCAACAGGGAAAATCTGATAAAATACAATAGACAACAAGTTTCAGATCAATTTCGCAGCGGAAATAATAATTTATAGAAGAGTTACGTAGAGAATGAAATCTACTATTATCTATGAATTTAACAGTCCATCAACAGTATTTTTATCCCTGTAACATCATTCAATGCACATCCTGAATCATATATTCATCTTTGCACTACAGGCCAAAGATATTCATAAGTTGGTCATGTTCATCTTAACACCTGTTCATCTTTGCACTACGGGCCAAAGATATTCATCATAAAAGCATTAATCTTTGCATTACAAGCCAAAGATATTCAATAATATCATCATTTAGGACTGAGGATGCTGAAAAATATTTTAAAGGAAACGAATCCAGTGAAACAGAAGAATAAATATCAAGGATTCGTATTTCAGCTATTTCATTTCCAAAAATACCTCATAAATAATCATAGTGGTGTAAAATTCAAGAATGATCAAAACATGGATACAATCAAAGCTAGTATCCATAATAGATATTTTGGATGAAACGGAAAAATTTCATTTTTCGATGAATAGTGTCGTATACGTGAATAGTAACCCCAAAACAAAAAGTTCAAAATTTGATTAAAAGTTTAAACCAATATTCCGGCATAATGATATTGAAGGAAATAATATCATTTAAGAAGAAAATAACATTCCTTACCTCGAAAAGAATAATACTTCTGGCTGGAATATCAGATATAATGCTGAAGGAACTTACACCGTATAGCAAAACTCAAAATCTCAAAATCTCAAAATACTCACAAGAATACGCTCGATAATATAGAGAGAGAAAACTTCAGTTTCTGGTGTGATTTTCAATTCTAACCTAAGCACCCTATTTATAGGAAAATGCTTAGAACACCAAAGCAGAAAATTTAATAAAATATTAATATATATATATATATATATATATATATATATATATTATAATTTCCTACGCACACTTTCTAAGATTCAAATTATTAGCCAAACAAGTGGTCCCCCCTCACCAAAATCAATAAAAACGTTTTTCTTAATAAAATTAATAAAAACTCCCAAAAATCTATTATTCTGAAACTTCGGAACTTCAATAATTCACAATAAATAGCCTTTTTATCAGAAAAATTCAAACCACATGTCTTTTTCATAGGAAATTCCATTCTCTACAACTTTGCAGAAGAAAAGTTTTCCAAATTCCAAACAGAAATTGACCGAAATCCACAAACGGGCGATTTTACAAGCTATAATCAAATTTCAGTCAAGAAATAGGGTCCACCGACACATAAAACATGTTTTTAACATTTTTAGTAACAAAAATACTCCTCCTCCACATATACTCATATATCCCACATTTATTGTAAAAAATATCACCATTATCATATTATTAAAATAATATATTTAAATGAATTATTTTATCAGAAAAAGATAAAATATTAATTTTCAACAATTGTCACATTAAAAATTTTCTCCATCTATATCCACATAAAATTAATATTTTCCTCATCATATAAATCAATAATTAATTATTTACGAATAATATTATAGAATCACAATACTGACAACCAGGCAGTTCCCAGGATAGAGGGGGTTTTCCAATAAGGATCTCTCTCATCTACTTGGCGCGCAATTAGATGACCTAACCTCTCCTTAGGCGTAACTTTCTAGACATTGCCAATAATGTTATCCAATAATATTATTAGGATAATATGAATTATTGTCAGATAATAGAAAATACTGTGTAGTGACAATTATTGAAACAACAATAATATAAAATATCAACGCGGCAAATATTGAATCAATAAAATAAAATCTTTGAGCAATAATTCTTTGTAACAATTATTGAGTAGTGCCTTCTTATGTAAGAATCAATAATTGGTGCAATACTGTGTCTTCTTTCGTGTTTTAACCATTTAGAGTATTTTAACAAAGATTACTTGGTAACAACTCTTTGTGACAACCCGAGAATTTAGACAATTTATTAAAATCTTAAATGATTGATTTAAGGTCAAATATTAGACCTGAGCGAAAATAAGTGTATGCGTTTGATGTTATTGGGAAGGAATTCTAGGGATTTCAAAATTCTGTAAAGGATTTAGGTGAATTATTCAGAATTAAGTTTATATGTGTACAGAATGTGGTTAAGGGTCAAGTGTTGACCAGATAAATTATATCTGTGTCAAACCCTAATATTATTTAAACGACAACGTTCAGGTTAGAAAACCCTAACGTCGATAAGAAAACCTAGAAATCGGTTCTCGAAACCTAGTTTCAGATTCAAGAATCAAACCCTAATTAGGATATTAAAACCCTAGATTGGGAATGCAATGTTATATATATAAGGTTTAACGTTATTAATTATAAATTTCTTAGGGAAACCCTAATGAATTACTTGAAACCCTAAGTGCTTATTAGAAAACCCTATTACTAAATTTATGGAAACCCTAATTACGGTTCAAGAACCCAGTAACCCTAATTAGGGATATTAAAACCCTAAATGGGAAGCTAGAAGATAAGTATAGAGTTTCTATGTTATTAATTGTAAGTATAATTAGGGATAACCCTAATTGATTTATTTGGAAAGCCCTAAATTCTAATGTAAGAAACCCTAACATGCAATTAGAGAAAACCTAATTATTAGCTTATAGAGTGTAATGTTAATTTGGAAGCTTTAACCCTAATTAGCAAGGTTGAATGAGATTAGTAAGCTTTACTGTAAATTAGGAAACCCTAATCTAAATTAGGAAACCTAATTTCTAAATTTGAAAGATTATTTTCTATGTAAAATCCAAATTAGTGGGTTATAAACTCTAGTGACCAATTATGATCCTAATTGCTAAATTAGCAAATTTAATTAGGAAATAATAATCCTAATTGGCAAGCTTAATTTATGATTAGGAAATTTTAATATAATTATCAAACCCTAAACCCTAAAGGCTCAAACCCTAAACCCTAAGGGTTGGAGCATTGGACAATTTAGCCACTAAAAGTACAAACCTAATGATTATGGGAAATTACCAAGTTGCCTTGCACTTTATGAACCAAAAGACCAAACTACCCTTTCTAATATTATATTGAGATGGAGTCTAGATCTAGCCCTAGTAAATGGTTGGTACCAACCCTAGCTCTAACCTAGCCTAGCATGTGACTGAAAACCAGCAATCTCAGCCATATATCTTCAGCATACATTGTATCCAATCATTCATATGGATTAAAAAGAGAGAAAAGTCTCACTTTACTTTTCAAAGTTACCAAAATCATTCTCTCTCTAGATTTTCGTGTATGAGAGTGAGAGTGGATGAGAAACAAAGAAATTATTAGCTTTTAACATGTGCAAGATCAGATCAAAGAACCAGATTCAAGAATCAAAGCTCAAAAGGTTTAAAATCCCAAAATTTAGAAATCCTATGATTCTATGTTAATTGATGTTATTGATTGTTTAATATGATGTATTATGATGTTATTGAGTGATCTGGGTGGTTGTATCTTAGATCCATAACATCAAGATACACGGAAATGAAGTTTTAAAATTTCTGGAAAAACTTGAAAAAATGGCCTGACAGCCTAAAGTCAGAGGCCTTAGATCTTTACAAGTTAAGGTTTTGGTGAGTTTTGTGATTTGAATCTGTTCTATGCCATGATGTCTTTATTCTCCAACTTGAATCAGAGTCATAGCAGGTCTAGATCAAAAGTTATGAGCAGTCAAACTGCGTTGATCAATCACGTTTGATGGTTTCTGGGCAAGCCCAGATTTCCAGATCGCCTGACAAGCCTTTTAGCAGTCCCAGATCTTGCTTTCTGTTAATGTTTTGGTCCATTTGTTAGGTTTTACTTGTAGCATGTCATGTAAACTACTGATCTAAGCCCTATATACCCACAGTTATGATCGAGGATCGAACATATTGTTGGTCAAAAAGCGTTGACCGATCAGCCATATGAACTTTCTGGAAAACCCAGAAAGTTCAAGATCCGGTTCTTGAGTACCACTTTGACCAGCCAAGATTTCTTTTATATATTGTTATTAGATCGAGCTGTTGATATGTTATTGTAGATGGATATCTTCTCTACAAGTTTAAACCTTTATATCACCTAAACAATACATAGACTGCAAAATATAAGGACCCAAAGTAGGCACCTAAGACTGTTCTTCAAATCTGGAAAACCCAGAATTTGAAGAACAGGTCTGACAACATTGTTTAGAGCCTAGATATCTCTGTTATGATATGTGATGATCATGAACTTAGTATATTGTTGTAGTGTTACATATGTACTACAACTTTAGCGTGAATTCTTGCCTAGAAATCAACAAGAACATCATTTTATTTGTGGTCAAACTTAGCATCTTAGCGACTAACAATGAGTTCTAGGTTTCTTCAAGAACAGGCCAAGAACACCTATAGCGGCAGTTACTGTCAGCTATAGGATACTTTATGATACAGTTTAATTAGAAAATAATTGTTTTTATTAAATAAATAGAAATAAATGGTTTTAATTATTAAAAATACATAGTAAATTACGAAAAATTATTTTAAAGCTTGAAAAATAGTTTTAATTATTTGAAGTATATTTGAAAATATTTAATATTTTTGGAATATAAATGGTATTTAATTATTTAATTATAATATTAGATAAATTATTTAAAAATAGTTTTAATTCATGAAAAATCATGAAAAATTATATTATGATATTAGAAAATATTTGAAGTTATTCTTGATGACTTTTGATATTTTGTGATGAATTTCATTAATATTTATTATTAATGATAATTAGTTTATTTAATGAATATATTAGATAAATTATGGAAAAAGAGAATTAATGCTTTAAAAATTATATAAAATGATTTAAGTGTTATAAGAATATTTTGAGTTATAAAATATAACTTTTGATATTTTGTCATGTAAATATTAATATTTTAATATTAATAGAGATTATCGGATAATGAATTTGATTGTTTAAAAATCATAGAAATATGATTTTAAGATATTAAAAATACTTTGTGATGTTATAATTATGTTATAATATTATGTTATGATTTTCATTGATATTTGGTATTAAATTAATATTAATGATCAAGGAATAATGTGGTATTTATATTAATATCGGTTATTAGTTTATGTTTTAATTACTTTAAAAACATTTAAAGGAAATAATAAAGTATTGAAAATACTTTGAGATATTATAAATATGATATAATATTATGGCATGTAATTCAAATAATGTTTAGCAATAAATAAATATTAATGACTAAGGAATTATGTGATATTTAATTCATTTAAATACTGAGTTTAATGATTGGAAAATTATGATAAATGATATTAATTATCCGAAAATTGTTATCGGACTATGAAAATTGTTTTGTTGATAATATGATTATCTAAGATTATTGTTAATTGTGTAAGCAGAGTTTAATTGAACTTAAACTCGATAATTGTCTGATTAGACCGTCGGGATGATTGAATTGTGTCGGTTTCAACTTAGACTTAATTAGTCTATTTGATGCTAAGTCTATGTGTTGTATAGACTGATAGAATTATGTGATAATGTGTTTAGGTTATTTTATACTGTGATGATATTATTCTAATATTTGGAGATCGGTATTATCTGTATTAGGTCTTTGGATAAAGCTAAGTTATTTTTCGTATCGGTAATCAACAGAACAGGCAAGTTTGTTTTTCTTAACTCTATTAAGAGTGTTTCATTCAGATATGCTTATGGTTAATCATTACGGATTGCCATGTAGAATTGTACTCTGTACATCTTGTATGTATAAGTCAGGTATGAAAGGCTGATCACCTTCATTACCAGTTGGTCCAGATATATATTGTTCATATGTAATACTTGTTCAGTCAAAGGTTTGTTCATGCTAATTCACAACTACATTGTGAATTATAGCTAGCTTATTATTCAGACTCTTTCAAACATGATATATCCTTAAATTGTATTTAAACTTGCTGGGCAACTTTCATGCTCACCCTTGCTATATCATGATAAAATATTGCAGATAAAGACGAATGTTTGGATCTGAGGAAAGTTAAAGACCGATTTCGGTAGTAGAGTTAATATGCGCGATTAGATTTATAATAGTCTTATATGATGATAATATCATGTGTCAGATAAGTTATAAAATGTGTATAAGTTATGGTTACTCGACCTTGGGGATAGTGTATAATGTTTAATGTATAAACAATTTATGTTTATATCTTCGGCAATAGTAGTAGAATGATTGAACCGGATCCGCGGTGATTTGGGGCCCGGATTCGGGGCTCTCACAACTATGCCATTATTTATAAACAACTTATACTTGTCGTTTTCTTCATCCAATCGCTTTCCGTTATGGGGCCCACACAAGGCTGCGCCGTCGTACGAATATTCCCCGATAGCAAGAATATTCCACGATAAAACGAATATTTTATAACCACTTACTTATTTGAAACATTTGCGCATTTTTACCCATAACTAACCACATTAATCAAATCAACCCTTACTATTTCAAAATAATAAATAGAGGAATTTAAATTTTATTTATTAATAATTTGGGGTCTTACAACTTGGCTTCGTACTACGACACAGTCATGTTGTTTTATTCCACCTTGATGAACTCTACCTCTTTCATGTGACGAATACTTTCGGGAAAGTACTTGTCGTTGAACAATTCTTAGAACTTCTCCTAAGTCATCTTCAGTGCGGCAGGTTGAATACATTTTACAGATTCCCATATGTAATCTGCCTCTGCACGCAATATGAAGGTGTCAAAGGGAACCTTTTGCTCCTCGGAGCATCCCAAAACATCAAATATATTGCAGATCTGCTTTATCCACGTCTTCGCCTAAAGTAGTTTTGGCTCTCCAAAAAACTCTGATGGTCCCAGTTCCTTAAACTGCTTGGCGGTGACCATCCAAGACTTGCTAGTATTTCCACCTGCATTTTGGACAGGAGCTGCTCTTGCCTGATGTTGCATCAATTGCATAAAGCCTCTGAACATTGCATCAGTCATCATTTGGTCAATATTGTTATTTGCTTGAGGATTGTTGTGAGACCCCAGATTTTACGAATAAAGATTTAATTTTCTCAAAATATTTTTTTCAAAATTTTGGTGTGGATTTGAGATAACGTTATAGTTGTGGATAATATTTATAAATTTTACAAAGTACGCAAGTTGTTATATAATATTCGATTGGTCGGGGAATATTCGTTTAACAGGAAATATTCGTACGACGACACAATCATTGGTGGAGACCACAACGAAATTATTATCGGATTGAGAAAACGACAAAAATATTTTTTATAACGGTGGAAGTTTTATCGTTAAAACTGTTGAACTAACCGGTAGTTAAAGTATAGTAATAAGAATGGTCGCATAGTGGCACACGATATTGGTTATTGATGCTTACGTGAGAAGTCACTCAGTTATACTCAATTATTGCTACATCATATCTCTCATATTATTGATTCGATTATTGTCACAGTATCATCTGCATAATATGTTGTATTATTAAATCAATAATTACGATGACAAAGTTATTCATATTATGAAATTGCAATATTTACAATGTCTAGAAGTTCTACCAAGGAGAGGTTTGGTCACCTAATTTCGCGCCAATAGGGAGAAATCCTTATCGGAAAGCCCCCTCTTTCTTGGGAATGACCTGGTTGATAAATATTGTGAGTTATAATATTAATGATGAATGTTATTAAAATTGAAGTTGTGTTCGGAGTTGAATTTGGAGACGCGGACGTGATATTTGAGTCCGGAATGAGGAAATTAGTAAAAATAGACTATAAACACAAAATTTTCCGGGTTTTATTATTTGGTCAAAAAGTCAATAGTTGACTTTTTTAGAAAAAGTCAAACTTTAAAATTTTAAAATTTATATTTTTGATAAAAATAGTTTCATTGTGTTGGAATTATTGGTCTTAGTGAAAATTGACATTTATTTCGATAATAATTGATGTCTGGAGGTTATATTGACCAATCGGGTATTTAACCGAATAAATGAGCAATTGATTTTTATTATTTCACATGATTATAACTATTGGTTCACATGTGTATACTATTGTTTCACATTCTTGTTACTATTAGGGGAGTTGGCGCATGATTGATAATACTTGCATGACTAAGTTAAAAATGGAGGTATAGATGGAGGTATTATACTATAATTCGTATTTTCAAATGTCTAGAACTATTGATTCACATAATTTACTATTGAATTACATTATTTACTATTAGGGGAGGTGGTGAAAGTTTGATAATACTTGCATAACTAAATTAAAAATAAAGAAAAAATTGAAGGTATTGTACTGTAATTTTTTAAGCCCCAAAACGTGCAATTATCGAAACTATATTTTTCTATAAATAGAAGCTCATTCTTCCTTCATTTCTCACCAATTCAGTAAAGCTTTAGAGCCATTATTATAGAGAGAGATTATAAAGAGAAAGAAGAAGAGAAGTCTACTACCTCACTATTCCAGTATCCAGTCTTCTTTTGAGGTAAGGGGTATTATTCTTTCGTATTCATGAAGAGAAATATTTCTTTCAATACTTGTAAGAGTTGTTATTCCATTCTTTATTATTATGTTGGAATAACCTGTTTATGCGAAGTACCGCATACATGGTGAAATTATTCTATTATTCCATTCTTTGTTATTATGTTGGAATAACCTATTTTTGTAAAGTACCACATACATGGTGAAATTCTTCTATTATTCCATTCTTTGTTATTCTGTTGGAATAACCTATTTATACAAAGTACCGCATACATGGTGAGATTCTTCTATTATTCCGTTCTTTATTATTCTGTCGGAATATCATGTTTGTGCGTTTACGTTGGACCTGGTTCCATTATTTATTATTCTGTTGGAATAACTTGTCTGTGCGGTCTATCGCATGCATGGTGATTTCTGTTGTTATAAATGGAACATGAAATTCAATTGACCATATCTCCTATTATATTTCAAATTTTTGAGTGTGGTCAAGTCCTAGAGTTAGATCTATGAGTTTACTAACTTATCCAAGTGGAATAACTAGAAAAGGTGTCGTAGATTTTTGTGTGGACTATTTTTAGCAAAGGAGTCAAAAGCTGGAAAATAACAAAAAGCTACTGCACATAATTTTGTAAGGGCTGTTTCGACCACTTAATTTGTGAGAAACATTCCGGTCGTTTGGGACATTAAAGTATACAGTATAAGGTACCTCCTATCCAAAAATGAGCTCATTCCGACTTAAAATGACCAAGTTATGACCATTTCAATATTTAGGTTTTTCTAACGAAAAATGCCATAATCGGGGTTCTATAACTCCGATGACCATGAAATTTAAACTGGAAGCTCATGTTAACATGTGTAAGATTCTGCCAATATTTGGGAATTTCTGGAGTTAAACTTGAGGTAGCTAATTTCTTAAGGAATTAATTAGAAATTGATTTTTGAAAAATAGTAAATGAATTTTAAAAATTCCGAGAAAAATATATGTTAATTATAGGACTATATTCTGCTAAATCCCAGAAAAAAAATATTTTTGGGACTGAATTGATATTTTTTATGAAAATGCACTAGTTATGAGTATATGTGTTAAATATGTTATGTAATGTAACAAAATTGGAAAATAGGATTTTATGGCTTGGGAATCCTATATAAGGTATATGCAGATTTTTGATAAGGGATTTGATCATTGGTGATGAAATCTTATGACTATAGCATTTTTGAATGATTAAATGCATTATGTGGTAAAGTGTAAACAATTGAAATAAATTGTTTATAAGTTTAAGAATTGATTAAAATATTGTTATAATATTAACAATATTAGATTATAAGTTATTTAAGTGATGGATAATATTTGGATAAATTTAAGGTCTTTAATATTTATCCTTGGTTTTTGTTGATTAATGCTTATATTGTGACAAAAGTCATCTTTGGCTTACGTGTAGAGATGAACTTGGTATGATTATGACCAGGGATTATTCGGTATAATCATGACCGTAATGTAATGAATGATGTGGTAAAAGTCCTCAGTGGCCTGTAGTTCATTGATGGACAGTTTTTGGTATGATTATGACCAGAGATTATTCGATATAGTCATGACCATTGATGATTTAATGGATATCTTTGGCCCATAGTGCAGGGATGATTCGATGATGTGGTTTATTTATTAAGCTGAGTCTCAGCGATAAAAATTGTTGAAAACATTTTTAAATCATAGAAGATAGTAGATTTTATACTCTACTTGACTCTTCTAATGGATTGCTTGTTCCGCTGCAGTTAAACTTGATGTTTATTGTATTTTATCAATTTAACATTGTTGAAGGCTAACGATAATTTATTCTGCATTATCTTAGTCATAATATTTCTTACTGGGCTAGTTGAGCTCACCCTTTCTTTCACTGTTCTCTTCAGGAAATGAGAATATAGCTGGGACGAGTCGGGGAATGGAGTGACGGTCCAGATAATAGCATTAGTAGTCCTGACTATTTTGTTAAATAGTGTGACAATAAATGTAATGAGGACTCCATTGAGAGTGAATATTGTCTAGAAGGCAATATTCTTATTTAAACTCTCAGCTTATGTTTTGTCGTATATTACACGACAGTTATATTATTAAGTTGTATTTTGTATTTTTGTACCATGTATTTGGCGACTCAGAATAGGTGATGTATACCTATTTTGGGGGCGTCACAATTGTCGCCTTCTTGATGCACATTATCCTGATTATTGAACTGTGGAGACTTAACGGTCTCCTGTGCTCCATTGATATTCTCAACATTCTCGGATGTCATTTTCAAATACTGCCATAAAACAAGGGTGAAATAACATATCACATATTATCCATATACTCTGACTGACCAATTAAATACCAAATAAACTTAGGTAGGTCATACTAGAGAAAGAATTCCCCGTCTCTCCCCTCCTAGTTCTTATCTCACATCTCAGCCAGGGATTATATCCCTGAGCTTTGATACCAACTCTGACGCCCCCAAATAGGTATACATCATCCATCTTGAGTCGCCAAATACATGGTACAAAATTCAAATACAATTTAATAATACAGCTATCATGTAAAATATGACAAAACGTAAACTGAGAGTTTTAATAAGAATATTGTTATCTAGAGAATATCCACACTCAAAAGAGTCCTCATTACATTTATTTTCACACTATTTAACATAATAATGAGGACTACTAATACTATCATCTGGACCGTCACTCCGTTCCCCGACTAGTCCTTGCTACGTTCTCATTTCACAAGAGAAAACGGTGAAAGAAAGGGTGAGCTCAACTAGTCTAGTAAGAAATATTATGACTAAGATAATGCGAGAATAAATTATCGTTAGCCTTCAATGATGTTAAAGCGATAAATTATAACAAACATCAAGTTTAAGCTGCAGACGGAACAAGCAATCCATTAAAAGAGTCAAGTAGAGAATAAAATCTATTATCTTTTATGATTTAAAAGGTTTTCATCACTTTTATCATTTGAGACTCGACAATAAATAATCCATATCTTCCACACTTTTCTGACCGAGGATATTCATTAGTATCACAACTATAAATTATCCATGCACTACGGTCCAATGATATTCGTGTATTCATCAGTGGTCATGATCATGCCAACAACTGTCCATCAATGCACTACGGCCAATGAGGACTTTTTCCACATCATTTGTAACATTACGGTCATGATTACACCGAATAATCCTTAGTCATAATCATACCAAGTCCATCTATGCACTACAGGCCATAGATGACTTTCAACATAATATAAACATGAGGATGATGACAATGATATAAGAATTCAATAAAACAAGTTTAAGAATTAATTTATCAAGGAACTAATAACGTCCAAATTGTCAACATGATACTTCTTTGTAGAGTAAAACTCAAGAATGCTCAGAAGAATATTTCCATGAAAGGATACTGGATGAAGCGCAAATATCAAGGATATTCCACTAATTTCATGGAGTATAGAAATCAAAACTTTAACCAACTGAGTATAATAAAGAATGGAATAACAAAAGAAATCACCAGGCATGCGATAGACCACACAGACAGGTTATTCCAACAGAAAAATAAATAATAGAACCAGGTCATGCGTAAACACACAGACAACGGAACCAGGTCATGCATAAACACACAGACATGATATTCCAACAGAATAATAAACAACTGAACCAGGTCATGCATAAAGCACAGACAGGATGTTCCAACAAAATGATAAATAATGGAACCAGGTCATGCATAAAGCACAGACAGGATGTTCCAACAGAATGATAAAGAATGGAATAACAAAAGAATTTCACCATGTATGCGGTACTTCGTATATACAAGTTATTCCAACATAATAATAAAGAATGGAATAACAACAGAATTTCACCAAGTATAGGGTAGTCGCGTATCGAGTTATTCCAGCGAGAATAATAAAGAATGGAATAACAGAAGTTCTCTTCATGAATACAAAAGAAATAATACCCCTTACGAGTATAACAAATAATATCCCTTACCTTAAAAAGAAGAGTATTCTGACGGGTAGGGCGGGAATATACTTGAAGAAAACTTGCACTATCTTCTACGCTCAAAGCTTTCTTAAACTCTAAAGAAATACGCTCGAGATTTCAGAAGAAGAACTCTCTCTATAGTTTCTCTGTCTATAGTTTCAGTGAATTCGTAAGAAATAATGAAGGAATGAGCTTCTATTTATAGAAGAATGAACTGCATAGTAACTAATTCATGAACGGTCCAGTTGATTTACTTTTAAATGGGACGGTCAGATTGATTTAATAAAATATTCTAATAAAACAAAATCTTTTAAATAAAATATAATATATTCTATTTATAATCTAATAAAAGCGAATAACTTTATAAAAGTATTATGGTTTATATAAAAAGATTTTACTACAAAAAACACTATGCAAAGCACTATGCAACCTTATGCATAATAAAATATAATATATTCTATTTATAATCTAATAAAACAAATAACTTTATAAAAGTATTCTGCTTTATATAAAAAGCTTTTCTGTTTTATTACATTAATTATACTAATAAAACAAAACTCATCATCATTATTATTATTCACACTATTAATCGACCAGGTTGTTCCCAAGAAAGATGGGACTTTCCAATAAGGATTTCTCCCTAATTGCGCACAATTAGGTGACCAAACCTCTCATTGGCAGAACTTCTACACATCGTTAATATTGCAAATAATAATATTAATAACTTTGTCATCTCAATATATAAAATATCGATAATAATTAAATCTGACTAAGTGACTTCTCACGTAAGCATCGATAATCGATATAGGTGTATTCTCTTATACAATAGCATGGCGTATTCTTTGTACTTTTAACATAAGATTGTTTCAACAATTAACAGTAAAACTTCAGCCATTATTTTCATAAAATATTTTTGTCGTTTTCTCAATCCAACAATAATTCCGTTGTGGGGTCCACCAATGATTGTGTCGTTGTACGAATATTCCCTATTAAAATGAATATTTACCGACCAATCGAGTATTATATAATAACTAGCGTACTTTGCAAAATTTATAAATATTACCGAAAACTATAACATTATATCAAATTCATTCCATAATATTCAAAATGATATTTATAGAAAAATCATCTTTATTAAAAAAAAAGTTGGGGTCTTACAGGAACATTCCCTTTTGATTTGATGGTGGGCTTCATCACCCAATGGGGAAGATACAGTGGATTCTCCTTTGACACTGCGCATGTAAGACCCCTGACTTTTTTTAATAAAGATGATTAAATGAATATAAATATATTTTATGAATATTATAAATATTATAAATAGAATAATAAACTATAAATTATAGGCGTAATAGTTTAAAATTTACGTTTTAATTATAGGATATCGAATATTGATTTAAAAGTGAAAAATATAATTGAATTATTTATAAATTTAATAATATTATTTTGTTTTAAATTTAGATTATAAAATCATTTATTAGATTAAAATAAATATATTATATTTATTTAAAGATTTTGTTTTAAATGCAGATTGATCAGATTTAAAATTAAATCAATATTTGCTCATGAAAGTTAGCTATTAGGTCCATTCTTACATAAATAGAAACTCATTCCTTCATTATTTCTTACAATTCTTTGAAACTCTAGAGAGAGAAACTATAGAGAGAAAGAAGAAAATTGTTCTGCGACTTCACTACTTCTATATCCAGTACTCTTCTTTCTAAGGTAAGGGATATTATTTGTTGTACTTGTAAGGGGTATTATTTCTTTCTTATTCATGAAGAGAACTTCTGTTATTCCATTCTTTATTATTCTGTTGGAATAACCTACATACGCGGGCTACCCTATACTTGGTGAAATTCTTCTGTTATTCCATTCTTTATCATTATGTTGGAATAACCTGTATATGCAAAGTACCGCATACATGGTGAAAATCATCTGTTATTCCATTTTTATTATTCTGTTGGAACATCCTGTCTGTACGTTACGCATGACCTGGTTCCGTTATTTATTATTCTATTGGAACATCCTGTCTGTGCATTTACACATGACCTGGTTTCGTTGTTTATTATTCTGTTAGAATATCCTGTCTGTGCATTTACGCATGACCTGGTTTTATTGTTTGTTGTTCTGTTGCAATATCCTGGCTGTGCATTTACGCATGACCTGGTTCTAATATTTATTATTACATTGGAATAACTTTTATGCATCTTGATCTCTATCATGACTTGGTGATTTCTTTTGTTATTCCATTCTTTATTATACTCAGTTGGTTAAAGTTTTGACTTCTATATTCCATGAAATTATTGCGCTTCATCTAGTATCTTTTCATGGAAATATTCTTCTGAGCATTCTTGAGTTTTACTCTACAAAGAAGTATCATATTGACAATTTGGACGTTATTAGTTCCTAGATAAATTAATTCTTGAACTTGTTTTATTGAATTCTTATATCATTGTCATCATCCTCATGTTTTTAGTATGTTGAAAGTCATCTGTGGCCTGTAGTGCATAGATGGACTTGGTATGATTATGACCATGGATTATTCGGTATAATCATGACCGTAATGTTATAAATGATGTGGTAAAAAGTCATTATTGGCCCGTAGTGCATTGATGGACAGTTGTTGGCATAATCATAACCATTAATGAATACACGAATATCCTTGGCCCATAGTGCATGGATAATTTGTGGTTATGATACTAAAGAATATCCTTGGCCGTAGTGCAGGGGTGATTCGATGATGTGGATTATTTATTAAGCTGAGTCTTAGCGATAAAAGTGATGAAAAACCTTTTAAATCATAAAAGATAGTAGATTTTATTCTCTACTTCACTCTTTTAATGGATTGCTTGTCCCGCTGAAGTTAAACTTGATGTTTGTTGTAACGCCCCGGAAAATTGAACCTTTTTAAATACTTTTAATAATGAATAAAATAATATTATTTATTATTATTGCATGTTGATAAGATGATTGTAACTACGTGGGAGAATTAAAGTGTTTCAATTTCTAAAACAAAAAACAAAAGTTTTCCGAGAAATTTTTTGAAAAACACTATTAATCAATTTCTGCTAGAGAATTATTTTTGAACTTCCGAGAAATACTTAATGTTATAATATCGAGGTGATATTGATTAGGTAATAATAATCGAAGTATGGAAAACGTAATATTTCGCATACGGACCTAATTTGGGAACGTTAGGTTTATTAAGCGTTAAGGAAAGAAAGTTGTAATTGTATGATGCGTATGCATTATACGAAGTAATGAACGTAAGTATAATACGACGTATTATACTATTGTGTATGGAGAATGATATAACGTATATTACGAATAAATATACGAGCTAGCATATGAGAATTATACGTAAGGTATATATGTTAAGTTGTTAATTAAGTGTAATGGACTTGTAGGATTATTAGCTTAATGACAGAGGTCCAATAGAATTTGATACTCAAGCCCAAGTGTTTGATAAATCATAAGTCCAATCTATGGTAGCAAAAGCCCAATAAGGAATTAGCTAGATTAATTAGCAAGCCCAATGATAAGCCATGATCCATGGAGCAATCCAAGTGTAAGTGGGTAGTCTTGATGGGCAAACAATTTGTGTGATGAGCAAGTGTTGTGGCTAGCAAGTAGACTTGGATGTTAAGAAATGAATAGTAAGGAGGTGGAAGTTGAGGAGGTTAACTAAGGAGGTGGGATGGCCTAAATGTCCATAATGCCCTAACTTAGGATTGCCTATAAATAGAGAAGCCTCACTTCATTTGTTGTTTGATAAAATTTCTCTCAACTCCTCCCAAGATAAGCAACTTAATTGTTAGAGAGAATAAGCCACATAAGCACTTATAAGTCATTTCAACCTTTGCTAGATTTTCCAAAGTGAAGTGAAGTAATAGTCTTCAAGGGTAAGACTCATGTCTATTATCTTTATCTCTTCTATGATAGGAATGATAGAGAAGTGGGATTGTTTGATAATAACATATAATAAGTCATTGATGAATGAACTTAAGCCGAATAAGTTGAGTAAGTAACTTGAACTCTAATAAGTTGATAGAATCATGAAGAACTTGTCATATGTTTGTCATATGATGTTAGTATGTTCAATATAGTATGAGAACATTGATTGATGGACTTAAGTTCATAGTAAGTCATAAGCATGAGAATTTGTAATTCATAAGTTAAATAAGTCATTGACTTATAAGAATAAGTCAAACCTACTTTGTCATTAAGTTGGTGTAATAAGTAACTTGAAATGTTAATTTTCGGTTAAAATCCATTTAGAACGACTGGTAATGAAGTTATGCCGGAATTCACACGATTGGAAGAAAATCGTCGAATTCATAAAATTCTCGGAATGGAAGTTGTATTTTGTGTTTGAAGTCAGAAACGTTGGTTTTCGATGGAGACAAGTCATATTTGGCATTATAGAGTTGCGAACTCGAAAATGACAGGATTCTGACTTAGAACGAAGAAACGAACGTTGAAGGTTCACGAACGTTTATCGTTTTCATTAAAAATGAACTAATAGGTGAAATTTTAGCAAACGAATTTAAATAGATAAAATTCTTGCATGAACGGATAGAGTACGTAATTTGTGAACCGTAGGCTTTTGAACGAGCCAATTCGGACTTATAACGAAGAAGTTATGAGTCCAAGAGTTTCGTAAAAATTTTAAACTTTGCAAACTGTCTGAGGCATAGAGTTGGCGTCGCGGCACCAACCCAAGGCCAAATGAGTGGCGCCGCAACGCCGGTACAGTGTTTGAGCACACTGCTAACTTGCGCTACGACCTATATAGTAAGGACTACGCCGCCATGAACTTGCCGAGTCCAGGACTTACCCTCATTGTTAACTTCAGACATGCAATGCTACAAGAAGAGTATTGGGTGGCCATGCATGCTAATCCAAGGAAGTGGACAGTAAAGAATTATTACAGATATAGAATGAAAGAGAACCCATTAGTATTGAACTAAGGTGTTAGCATAACATTGTTAAGGCATTGTTAGACACCTAATTGTATGATGATTAAGAGTTATTAATCAATTAAAAGTTAGCATAATGTGAATGATGTAATGAAAAGTCAGAAATCATAATAACAGGTCTAAGTTAGAATTTAGATTGAGATGAAGGGTAAGATATAATAATATACTTACTTGATTATATAAGACCTAATGTGGTATGCTATATGATCATGTATTGTAGAGACTTAGAGACTTAAAGAGTACGTGTGATAATCAGTAAGTAGACGCAAAGGCAAGTATTCTAACCCTTGTTCCAGTTCAGTCTGGACAAGCTTTGTAATTCATGTAGTCTTTCACATGAAGTCTTGAATAACGAAGTCAAAGCCAATTTTTTCGGCTAGACTTAACTTAATAATGAAGTGCTATTTTGAATTATCGATAGTACTTTGTAACTATTGTTTAGTTACTGAAGATATATGAGTTCTATGTTTCAAGCATGTTTTTTATTAGAATTGTAGTACCTGCTGAGCTAGTCATGCTCACTCTTTCTTGAATCATATGAACACAGCCAAGATCGAGCGAACCAAAGGCTCAGGCAAAGACAAGGGCAAGGCGAAGACAAACCCTTAGATTACTTATGTAACAGAATAGTTGAATGTCTGTAATATATTGAATATTATGACAAGAACAAACGAATGTGTTACAAAGAACCTGGGAAATGTAATATTATTTTGGATATATAGAAGTTATATTAGTCCTTGTGAGACTTTTCAATTGAATGAATGTATGAATGGTAGTACCGTGTAGTACCATTTGTCGGGTTGGAAGACACCCATATTTAGAGGCGTCATAAGTTGGTTTTAGAGCATTAGGTTATAAAACTTAAGGGGGGGATTAAAAACCTTAAGTCATAACTTTAATAGAAGTCAAAGAAGTACAAGAAGAAAATAACCTTATAAAAATGCATTATGATTATGTTATGTGTTTTTATTATTCTACTGACATGTACTAATCAACTTAATTGTTTTGTGTAGATGTCCGGAGTAAACGAAATGTTTGTAGATGGTCAAGCCATTAGTGAAGAGTCGGTGAACCAAGTAGAGGTTATACTAAACCCTGTAGCAGCAGAGCCAGATGTAGTGATTATTGAGTCTGGAGACTCGGATGAAGCTAACTACATGTCAGCATTTGATGGGATAATAGAAGAAGAAGTAGAGACAGTGTCCTTTAATCAAGACTCTCAGGAGGTGAAGGAGCTGAAGGCAGAGCTCCAAACTATTATAGAGGACAAGACTGATGTCAAGTCCATGTGGGAGCAGGAACATGATGAAACGATTTTGGCTAAGGACAAAGTCCACGAGCTGAAACATGAGGTCTTTGAGCTCAAAGAGGAGCTAAAGACCAAACGTCAGAAGATAGGGATAATGTCCTATATCCATAGGATTTCTCACACAGATTTCCAGCAGAAGGTAGCTGGTTATCCTATAGAGGTGGGGCAGACGCGTCATACTATCAGCCATGATATTATTGTCGATCTTGCCAAGGCAGATTTCAATAATGCCTTAAGGCAGATGTAGACTAGTAGTAGTCAAAGTAGTATGTAAATATTTTGTAACTAGTAGTGACATAAAGCCCTTTTTGTATAGTAAAGGGTAGTCTTTTGTAAATCCAAATTTTTGGAAAGTGATAGCGGGAAAGTAATGTAATCAGCTCAGGCTGTGTATGTAACCAATGTAGTTATATACTACGAAGAATGAATATAAGTCTTTTTATGGAAATCAATGAGTAATGGATGTTGAAGTTATTGTTTAATATTAAATGATAACTAATAAAGAAAGGAATAATAACGAAATGTGTTTATTGTATCAGCAAAATGCCGCCGAGAAGAGTACAACGTAATCAAGGTGCTAATGTGAATCAACCGGAGGGAGGTCCGGTTAACCCAATGTAGGAGTTTGTTAATTTATTAACAGCTGCCTTTAATAGAACAGGGGCTAATATCCCCGTAAATCAAGGAGTAGCACGAGCTACTACCTTTAAGGATTTCAAGAGTATGGATCCGCCGGAGTTCAAAGGAACTACAGACCCTATTAAAGCCCAAACGTGGGTTAAGGAAATAGAGAAGGCATTTGTGATAGCAAATGTCGACGAGGCCCACAAGGTTGCCTTTGCAACCTATATGATGAAGGGAGAGGCCAACTTTTGGTGGAAGTCAATCAGGCTAGGGCCGGGATAGCGAATCTGACGTGGGAGAGGTTCAAGGAGATATTCTTTGAGAAATACTTTCCCACGAGCATGCAAGGGAGGATGGAGATGCGGTTTCTCGAGTTGAAGCAGAGGGACATGTCGGTTCCCCAATACGCCTCCAAGTTTAATGAACTGGCAAGGTTCGCTCCACACCAAGTGGATACCGAAGTTAGGAAGGCGCGACGGTTCGAGCAGGGCTTGAAACCCTGACTCTATAACTATATCTCAGTGTTCCAAAGTACTTCTTTTGGAACCATTTTAGAGAAGGCAATAATTGCCGAAGGTGGTAGTGAGGCTTTGAGTCAATACCACAAGGACAAGAAGAGCAAGGGAAAATAGATGGGGGAGTAAAGATCGAAGGAGCCAGCGGGAGTGGCGAGGGTCAGAAGAGGAAGGTGTTTAGCTCTGGGAATACTGGAGTGAAGAAAGGAGACCCGAAGAGGAGGATGGAGGCCTGCAAGACCTGTGGGAAGACTCACTTAGGAGTTTCTCTCAAGGGGAAGGCCGTTTGTTATAACTGTGGATAGGAGGGGCACATTACGCCTAATTATCCGAGTCCAGAGAAGAACCATGAATGCTTTATGTGTGGGTCAACCGACCACATAGCAAAGAATTGCCTGAAGAAGGGGACGGATGGGAACCGAGGAACTAATAGGGTAAGTTAGCTATTAGTGGACCAACATAGTCGAGTAGGCCGATGGGTCGTACCTTTCATATGACAGTCCAAGATGCAGTTGCATCAAGGGACGATGTCATAGGTATTATTCCGATCAACGACATAAATTCTTACATGTTGTATGATTCGGGTGCTACTTGTTCGTTTATACCATGCGATTTTGCTAGACAATTAGGATTACTTCCCAAAAAGTTGCATATACCTTTAAATATTAAGGTAGCAAACGAAGAAATAATTCCTATTGAAGATGTTCATAGGAGTTGTTGCGTAGATATACGGGGTTGTAAATTATCGGTAGATTTGATACCGATAGAGTTAGGAGAATTCGACGTAATTCTCGGAATGGATTGGTTAGTGAACCATGGGGCAATTATAGATTGTCAAAAGAAATGTGTGAAAATTAAATCGTTAAGACAACCTCAGGTAGTATTTTACGGGAATTGATCGTCGAGACGTTCGTGTTGTCTAACCATGGCACAAACTAGGAAATTACTGAGGAAGGGATGTGTAGGTAACCTGTGCCATGTTGTTGATACCCAAAGAGTGGTAGCAACCATGGAACAAATACCTATAGTGAGAGAATTCACAGATGTATTTTTGAGTGAATTGCGTGTCTCCGCCACGGATAGGGAGAGCGAGTTTGTAATAGACATTGTGCAGAGCGGCACGGTTTCGTGGCACCATATCGTATGGCGCCAGTGGAGATGAAGGAGTTGATGGTGCAATTACAAGAACTGTTGGACAGGAAGTACATACAACCGAGTGTTTCGCCGTGGGGAGCACCAGTACTATTTGTCAAGAAGAAGGACAGATCGTTAAGACTTTGTATCGACTACAGAGAGTTGAACAAGTTAACGATAAAGAATAAATACCCATTGCCCAGGATTGATGATCTTTTTGATCAATTGAAAGGGGCTAAGTATTTTTCTAAAATAGATTTAAGAACGGGGTATCATCAGTTGAAGGTTAGGAAGGAGGATGTACCAAAGACAACATTTAGGACTCGTTATGGTCATTACGAGTTCCTGGTGATGTCGTTTGGGTTAACAAATGCACCAACTGCATTTATGGATATGATGAACAGAGTGTTCAAACAATATTTGGACGAGTTCATTGTGATGTTTATAGATGATATTCTAGTCTATTCTAAGACGCCAGAAGATCATGCTGAACACCTAAGATTAGTGTTGGAGACACTAAGAAAGGAGAAGTTATATGCGAAATTCACTAAGTGTGAATTTTGGTTGGAGAAGGTACAATTTTTAGGTCATGTCATTGATCATGAGGGGATTTTAGTAGATCCAGCGAAGGTGGAAGCTGTGATGAATTGGGAACAACCAAAAATACTGACTAAGGTGCGGAGTTTCCTAGGGTTAGCGGGTTACTATCGGAGATTCATCTAGGATTTTTTGAAGATAGCTACTCCGTTGACTAACTTGACAAGGAAGACGGTGAAATACGCTTGGACTGATAAGTGTGAGGACAGTTTTTAAGAACTAAAGAAGAGGTTGAGTGAAGCGCCTGTTTTGTCAGTGCCCGATGACACAGGAATTTTGTAGTTTATAGTGATTCTTCGCATAAAAGACTTCGATACGTGATCATGCAGCATTGCAAGGTCATTGCGTATGCATCTTGACAGTTGAAGGATTATGAGAAAGTTTACCCTACTCATGATCTGGAACTAGCCGCAGTAGTTTTTGCTCTAAAGATATGGAGATATTATCTTTATGGAGAAAAATGTGAGATATACACGGACCATAAGAGTCTAAAATATATCTTCACACAGAAGGAGTTGAATATGAGGTAGAGGAGATGGCTGGAGTTGATAAAGGAGTATGACTGTGAAATCCTGTATCACCCAGGAAAAGCCAATGTAGTTGCCAACGCCTTAAGTAGGAAGGGTCGGGAAAAGTTATCTTTGTTAACGGCTCAAACTGAGTTAATAACAGAGATGGCTAGGATGGAATTGGAAGTGAAGCTGCCAAGTGAAGTACGACAAATGCTGTTTACGACGGAGATGTAATCTACCATCGTAGAGAGAGTTAAAGAGGTACAACTCAAAACGGATGAGTGTAACCAGATGAGGGAGCGGCTGACCAATAAAAAAGATACTAAGTACAGTATTGATAATGAGGGATTATTGAGATTTGAAGGAAGAATTTGGGTTCCAAATGAGACGGAATTAAAGGAGCAGGTATTGCAGGAGGCTCATAGTTCAAGGTTTTTAATTCATCCTGGTAGCACTAAGATGTATCAAGACCTTCGACAAAATTTTTGGTGGCCAAACATGAAGAAAGAGATAGCAGAGTACGTAAGTAGGTGCTTAACTTGCCAGAAAGTTAAGGCCGAACATCAACGACCAAGTGGCTTGTTACAGTCATTGGAAATTCTAGAGTGGAAGTGGGAGAATATCACGATAGATATTTTGGTAGGACTTCTTACTACAACCAAGGGTTTTGATGTGATCTGGGTAATAGTAGACCGATTGACAAAGTCGGCTCACTTTTTGCCAATTAGGGTCAAGTATAACTTAGACCAGTTAGTTAGTGTGACGCCCCCAAATCCGGGTACTTGAAACCCGAATTCAGTGCTTCACGATACCATCTCTATAACCGGAATAATACTAATAATAATGCCAATAATATAAATATTTAAACTTAACTTACATAATATCAAAGTTTAACTCCCAAGTACATAACCTTAAGTCATTCCTTACAACACATGATCATAAATATATAACATTGTCTTAATAATATTAAACTATCACACAGATAACATTGTCATCATTCAGCAACCTTTCCTTTTCCCTTGTTTCTAGCAAGAGCCTTGGAGTGTTCACACTTAGTTGAAAATATTTAAATTGAGCAAGGATGAGCATTTGAGTGCCTTGACAAGTAATAACAATATATATATATATATTTGAAAGAATTTAAATACTTTCTTTATACTACCCTTCTACAACGGATCAATAGTTGCGAAGAAAAATTCTGAACCAATAATAATAACAATTCTCTTTCAAATCTTTGAAACTATGTACCGACTATAAATAAGTTTTAGGGGACATACTATGAACATTGTTTTCATTTTCAAAAAGGTTAAACAGAATTTCATCTGTAAACCGTCATAACTTACGGGCACGGAGGGTGATCAACCCGTTGTACCCTGTATTGATCAATACTACATTTCTAGAACGATATCATCGTTCATCCTTTGTCCGCCGTAGCGCATAAAAATTTTCCCATGTTCGGGATGTTCATACTTGTCAGGGTTCCAAACAAAAGGTTTTATCTTAACAATCTATAATTCAACATATATGTATATATCAAAGGTGTATCAACATGTGTTTAAATACAATGATTATCCAAGTGGGGACACTTGTATAATCATTTATAGAAATTAATGAACAGAATAAATATCTGAATTACCATATACTAACATGTTGATAATCAATGGGCGTATATAATATAGGTTTAACAATCTGTACAGTAATAATATAATTCTGAATCATTCTTACTCATGTCCATTGCATAAAGGAAATGCAAAGGTAGGATACTTGCCTGATGCGTTGCTTACAATACGAAACTTAGTTTTATCTTTTATGTAATCACCTATCATTAATCAGATCATTCGTTCGATTAGAAAAATATACTATAACACATAGATCTTGCATTTCACAACAAGACATAACCTACTCACGTTGTTACACATACACAATGATCATTACATCGCAAAACAAACGATGAATGCTATTGAAATATCTAAGTCTAGAACAATTTACGAACTATGTCGATTGTCTGACAAATGACTCTATCGGAAATTAACGAGTTTAAGACTCTACTCAATATCTCAGAAGCGTCTACTATATGACTTGATAAAATTTTTAAACATTTATTATACATTAACATGAATTTCAAATCTAGGAATCATAATTAAATATCAAAACGACTCTATTATCATTAATATTAAATTCATTAAACCATTAATGAAATCATTACCAAAACATCAAAGTTATTTACAATAACTCAAAATATTTTTAAAGTATTAATATTACCCTTAAATGATTTTTAAAGCATTTTAAATCATTTTTTAATAATTACCATTAATATTCAAATATTAATGAACCATTCATTCAAATATTAAAAGTCATTAATTATAACTTAAAATATTTTTAATTCACTTATATCCCTTTTAAATGATTTTTAATTTAATAAAACCATTTTTAAACTATTTATTTAATATAATTATTAAATAAATTCAATATCATTAATACTAACTTATTATCATTAATATTAAATTATTAATGAAATTATCCTTTAAATATTAAAAGTTATATTTTATAACTTAAAATATTTTTAAACACTTTAAAATAATTTTTAAAATATTAAAATGATTTTTAATTCATTTTATTAAATTGATCTACTAAATAACTTAATTATCATTAATATTAATTTATTAATGAAAATTATCACATAATATCAAAAATAACTCAAAATATTTTCTTACATCATAATATAATTTTTAATGATTTTTCATGTATTTAAATCATTTTTAAATAATTTATTTAATATTATAATTAAATAAATTAAATACATTTAATACTCCAAAAATATAAAATATTTCTAAAATATATTCAAAATAATTAAAATATATTTTTGAACATTAAAATAATTTTTATAATTTATTTTGTATTTTTAATAATTAAATCTAATTTTACGTAATTATTAAATAGAAATAATCAATTTAGAAATTAAACTGTCTTTAAAGGTGCCTATAGCGACGTAATCGTCATTATAGGTGTTCTTCACCAACCCGTAAAAAAGCGAGTCGGTGAGCTAGCATGCATGTTTGACCGAGTGTTAATCTCTGTGTGTGTTGTTTCTGGACAAACTAGGAATTGGATCTTGTAGTACTAGTGCATGTCTACAATACCTAACATCAAACATGGCAATAAAGCATCAAACAAACAAGATCTAAGCTCTCAAAGAAGTCATGGGACACATCTTCATTTTACGGGTTACCGGAAAGTGAAAACGATCATTTCGCTTCACTTTGGGCATTCAATACACGATCCTCGTGAACTGTTGTAGTGATATATGACCTCTAGATTCTAGACCACATGTAACACTACAAAATCATTACAAAACATAAGTAAAACATCAACCGAATATCAAAATTTGGACCGGTCAAACCTTGTCAGAAGCCACTTATATGAACATTCTGGGTTGCCTAGAAAGTTCATCCGTGAGCTTCTTGCTTGGTTTGACCAACTCCCAGTTCCAGTATGATTGTGATATAAAAGATCTAAAAGCTTCAACATGTAGTACTTTCATCATACTATAACCTTGATATAACAAACAACACTAAAACAACCACAGAAGCAAGATCTAGTTAGTTTAATAATTGTTGTCGGTAGTTACAGGTAGTTTACGGGTTACCCGAACGCTTGGCCACGGCTTCTGATCAACGACTTTTGACTTTGAATCTCTTGCGACCTGTTTAAGATATGAACCTGATTCTTTTTGGTAATTAAAGACAACATTGTAGGCTACATGTTACAAGCTTCAAACATCAAAAATGATAAACTATAAAAGATCTGTGGCCCCGACATTTGTTGTCGGACCACAGAAAATGAAATTTCCAGATTTTGTAGATCTTCAAATCCGAGCTTTTAAATTTTATGGATTCAACATTTATCAACCCAGATCATCACCAGACACTATAACCAACATATTCTAACATTTAAACACAAGATCAAACAATGATTTGGGATGTAATTTTTGAGGTAGGGTTTATACCTTCTAAGCTTTGATTTTCGATTTTTTGTTGCTTCTAATTTGTTTATGGTTATGGTGGGGCTTGACTTAGGGACTAATAAGCTAGAGAATTTCGTGGGTTTGATGAAAGGAAAGTCTAGGTTGAGTGTTGAATAAAATGGGCTAGCAAATCCTCATTCCTCTCTCTTTAATCAATTTATAGAAGTGGAAATGCATGAGGGATTTAGCTATTATTCTCTATACATGTGTTGTCCGTTGAATAAATTTCCTTATCTTGATTTTTAAGCATGGCTAGAAGATTTTCCACCAATAGGAAGTTGACAACAAAGTACTTTTGCAATAAAATAAATAAAGTAAAGCTATTTACTATGAAAGGAAACTTGATTAACACTTTTGTTACCTTAAAAGGTAAAATCATGACCCTAATTATTTACTCTAATTCTTTATTTAGCTATTAATTTAATGCATAATCTAGGCAAATAAAGGGTCTAAAATACCCTTGGCTAAAGTGGGCTAAGAGTTGGGCTTGAATTTATCTCTTTGGGCTTTCTTCCAATTATCTTGGGCCATTAGTAAACCTAGCCCAATAGTTATTAATCTATGTTACCCAAGTTAGGGTTCAAAATAATTATAATTAGGGTACTAAATTTATAATTAGGTTTTTTTCTTATTTTGATTAGGGTTTTAATCATACATGGACATTAGGGTTATAATATAATAATTATACTATCCATACTAACTTAGAAATTAGGGTTTATACATAATAATTGGGGTTTCAAGAATTTAACTAGTATAAGGTTAATTAGGGTTTACCATAGGTCACATAACACAGTTATATATTAGACTTGAACTCACCACCCTGTTTCAGATTAGGGTTTCCCACAGTAATTAGGGTTTAACAACACCACCATAATTACATATATATATAAAAAAAAATTCTGCAAAAATTTCTAATTTAATTGTATAGAAAATATAGGGTTATTATAGTTAGACTCTATATTAAGGAAATAATCTCTAGACATGGAGTGCCGGTATCAATTGTGTCAGATCGTGATCCACGATTCACGTCAACCTTTTGGAGGAGTCTACAAGAGCAGTTGAGAACGCAGTTGCAGTTGAAGCTGAGTACTGAGTATCATCCACGAACGGATGGACAAAGTGAGAGAACAATTCAGATGTTAGAAGATATGCTAAGATCTTGCGTCATGGATTTCAAGGGTAGTTGGGATGATCATCTACCATTAGTGGAGTTTGCGTATAATAATAGTTATCATGCAAGCATAGGTATGCCATCTTACGAAGCTTTGTATGGGAGGAAATGTAGAACATCACTGTATTGGGATGAGGTAGGAGAATGCCGAATGTTGGGACCAGAATTGGTGCAACAAACAGCGGTTATTGTCAAGAATATATAGATGCATCTTCTAGCAGGTCAAGATAGACAGAAGAAGTTTACGGATTCGCATAGAGAGAATAGAGAATTTGAAGTAGGCTCTTACATTTTTCTGATGGTATTTCCATGGAAAGGAAAGATACATTTTGGAAAGAAAGGAAAGTTAAGTCTGAGGTTTATAGGACCTTTTGAGGTATTAAAACGGGTGGGTGAGGTAGCATATATGATAGCATTACCTCCAGACCTAGAACGAATACATAATGTATTTCACGTATCAGTATTACGTCCATATAAGCCAGATTATAAGCACGTGATAGAATATGAACCTATTCATATCGAGAAGGACTTAACGTATGAGGAAACACCGATTCAAATTGTTGATAGAAAAGAATAAGTTTTGCGGAATAAAGTCATACCTTCCGTGAAGGTGACATGGAAGAACCTCAATGCAGAAGAAGCAATGTGGGAGTTAGAAGAAATAATGAAAAAGAATTACCCTCAATTATTTGTGTAATTTTTTTTTATATATAGCGAGATTCTGGGGACAGAATCCTTATAAGGGGGAGAGAGTGTACCGCCCCGGAAAATCGAACCTTTGTATATACTTTTAATAATGAATAAAATAATATTATTTATTATTATTGCATGTTGATAAGATGGTTATCGTTTTATAACCTAGAAACGTCGGAAAGCCGTAGTGTTTTAACTACGTGGGAGAATTAAAGTGTTTGAATTTCTAAAACGAAAATAAAAGTTTTCCGAGAAATTTTCCGAAAAACATTATTCATCGATTTCTGCTCAGGAATTATTTTTGAACTTCCGAGAAATACGAAAAGTTATAATATCGAGGTGATATTGATTAGGTATAATAATCTAAGTATAGGAAATGTAATATTTCGCATACGGGCCTAATTTGGGAACGTTAGGTTTATTGAGCGTTAAGGAAAGAAAGTTGTAATCGTATGATGCGTATGCATTATACGAGGTAATGAACGTAAGTATAATACGACGTATTATACTATTGTGTATGGAGAATGAAATAACGTATATTACAAATAAATATATGAGCTAGCATACGAGAATTATACGTAAGGTATATATGTTAAGTTGTTAATTAAGTGTAATGGACTTGTAGGATTATTAGCTTAATGGTAGAGGTCTAATAGAATGTGATACTCAAGCCCAAGTGTTTGATAAATCATAAGTCTAATTTATGGTAGCAAAAGCCCAATAAGGAATTAGCTAGATTAATTAGTAAGCCCAATGATAAGCCATGATCTATGGAGCAATCCAAGTGTATGCGGGTAGTCTTGATGGGCAAACAATTTGTGTGATGAGTAAGTGTTGTGGCTAGCAAGTAGACTTGGATGTTAAGAAATGAATAATAAGGAGGTGGAAGTTGAGGAGGTTAACTAAGGTGGTGGGATGGCCTAAATGTCCATAATGCCCTAACTTAGGATTGCCTATAAATAGAGAAGCCTCACTTCATTTGTTGTTTGATAAAATTTCTCTCAACTCCTCTCAAGATAAGCAACTTAATTGTTAGAGAGAATAAGCCACATAAGCACTTATAAGTCATTTCAACCTTTGCTAGAATTTCCAAAGTGAAGTGAAGTAATAGTCTTCAAGGGTAAGACTCATGTCTATTATCTTTATCTCTTCTATGATAGGAATGATAGAGAAGTGGGATTGTTTGATAATAACATGTAATAAGACATTGATGAATGAACTTAAGCCGAATAAGTTGAGTAAGAAACTTGAACTCTAATAAGTTGATAGAATCAAGAAGAACTTGTCATATGTTTTTCATATAATGTTAGTATGTTCAATATAGTATGAGAACATTGATTGATGGACTTAAGTTCATAGTAAGTCATAAGCATGAGAATTTGTAGTTCATAAGTTAAATAAGTCATTGACTTATGAGAATAAGTCAAAACCTACGTTGTCATTAACTTGGTGTAATAAGTAACTTGAAATGTTCATTTGTCGGTTAAAATCCATTTAGAACGATTGGTAATGAAATTATGTTGGAATTCACACGATTGGACGATAATCGTCGAATTCGTGAAATTCTCAGAATGGAAGTCGTATTTTGTGTTTGAAGTCGAAAACATTGGTTTTCGATGGAGGCAAGTCATATTTGGCATTATAGAGTTGCGGACTAGAAAATGACCGGATTCTGACTTAGAACGAAGAAACGAGCGTTGAACATTCACAAACATTTATCGTTTTCGTTAAAAATGAACTAATAGGTGAAATTTTAGCAAACGAAGTCAAATAGATAAAATTCTTGCATGAACGCATATAATACGTAATTTGTGAACCATAGGATTTTGAACGAGCCAATTCAGACTTATAACGAAGAAGTTATGAGTCCGGGAGTTTCGTAAAAATTTTAAACTTTCAAACTATTTGAGGCATAGAGTTGGCGCCGCGGCGCCAACCCAAGGCCAAATGAGTGGAGCCACAGCGCCAGTACAGTGTCTAAGCACACTGCTAACTCACGCCGCAACGCGACCTATAGAGTAAGGACTCATGGCCACAACAATGCCAGAAGTCGAGACTTCTTTATCGTTAACTCATGGCAACAACGACTTGAAGAGTAATGGGGCAGCAAAGCAGCGCTAACCCTAGGAAGTGGACAGTAAAGAATGATTACAGATATAGAATGAAAGAGAACCCATTAGTATTGAACTAAGGTGTTAGCATAACATTGTTAAGGCATTGTTAAACACCTAATTGTATGATGATTAAGAGTTATTAATCAATTAAAAGTAAGCGTAATGTGAATGATGTAATGAAAAGTCAGAAACCATAATAACAGGTCTAAGTAAGAATTTAGATTGAGATGAAGGGTAAGATATAATAATATACTTACTTGATTATATAAGACCTAATGTGGTATGCTATATGATCATGTATTGTAGAGACTTAGAGACTTAAAGAGTACGTGTGATAATCAGTAAGTAGACGCTGAAGGGAAAGTATTCTAACCCTTGTTCCAGTTCAGTCTGGATAAGCTTTGTAATTCATGTATTCTTTCGCATGAAGTCTTGAATAATGAAGTCAAAGCCAATTCTTTCGGCTAGACTTAACTTATGTTTCTATAAAAGCTTGAACGATGTTTACCAAGCTATATTGGCGTGGTTTTCAATCGAAGACCGAGTATGCTAAAAATGTTTTTGTAGTTTAATGACAGGCACGTGAGGTTGCCACAACTTAAACGTATACACGTTTAATGAATGTAGTGTTGATCAACATAGAGTACTATGGGCTGATCACCCAGAAGTGCTCGTAAGTAATGTCAGACTTACGAACTTAGTGCCGGGACGTCCTTTTCAAAATAAATTATGAAATGCTCAAGGTCTTGGACCAGAACTGATGTTTTATTGAATATTGTTGTTGTAAAACATTTTGAATGAAAAGAAGCATTATTTTGAATTATCGATAGTACTTCGTAACTATTGTTTAGTTACTAAAGATATATGAGTTCTATGTTTCAAGCATGTTGTTTATTAGAATTGTAGTACTTGTTGAGCTAGTCATGCTCACTCTTGCTTGAATCATATGAACACAACCAAGATCGAGCGAACCGAAGGCTCAGGCAGAGACAAGGGCAAGGCGAAGACAAAGCCTTAGATTACTTATGTAACAGAATAGTTGAATGTCTGTAATATATTGAATATTATGACAAGAACAAACGAATGGGTTACAAAGAACCTAGGAAATGTAATATTATTTTGGATATATAGAAGTTATATTAGTCCTTGTGAGACTTTTCAATTGAATAAATGTATAAATGGTAGTACCGTGTAGCACCATTTGTCTTGTTGGAAGACACCCGGATTTGGGGGCGTCACATTTGTTATATTTTATCAGTTTAACATTATTGAAGGCTAAAGATAATTTATCCTTCTTTATCTTAGTTATAATATTTCTTACTGGGCTAGTTGAGCTCACCCTTTTGCTTTCATTGTTCTCTTTAGGGAATGAGAATGTGGCTGGGACTAGTCGGGGAACAGAGTGATGGTCCTAGATGGTGCATTAGTAGTCCTCACTAGTATGTGAAATAGTGTAATAATAAATGTAATGAGGACCCCATTGAGTGTGGATATTGTCTACATGACAATATTTGTATTAAAACTCATAGTATATGTTTTTTCGTATTTTACACGATTGTTGTATAATTAGTTTGTATTTGTATTCAGTACCATGTATTTGGCGACTTAGAATAGGTGATGTATACTTATTTTTGGGGCGTCACAGTTGGTATCAAAGCTTAGGGATATGATCCCTGGCTGAGATGTGAGATAAGAACTAGGAGGGGAGAGACAGGAAATTCTTTCGCTAGTATGACTTACCTAAGTTTATTTGGTATTTAATTGGTCGGTCAGAGTATAGGGATAATATGTGATATGTTAATTAACCCTTGTTTTGTGGTAGTATTTGAAAATGACATCCGAGAATGTTGAGAACATCAATGGAGCACAGGAGACCGTTGAGTCTCCACAGATCAATAGTCAGGATAATGTGCATCAGGAAGGCGACAATCCTCAGGCAAACAACAACACGGACCAGATGATGAACAATGGAATGTTCAGAGGCTTTATGCAATTCATGCAACATCAGGCAAGACCGGCTCCTGTCCAAAATGTAGTTGGAAGCACTAACAACTCTCGGACGGTCACCGCTAAGCAGTTCAAGGAACTGGGACCACCGAAGTTTAATGGAGAGCCAAAACCACTTAAGGCGGAGACGTGGATTAAGCATATCAACACGATATTTGATGTCTTGGGATTATCCGAGGAGCAAAAGGTTCCCTTTGCCACCTTCATATATGCAAGAGGCATATTCTTGGTGGGAATCAGAAAGCGTACTCAACTCCTGGCCAGACCAAGATGTCTTGGGAGAAGTTCCAAGAACTGTTCAATGTCAAGTACTTTCCCAAAAGTATTCGTCACCTGAAAGAGGTAGAGTTCATCAAGCTAGAGAAAAACAACATGACCGTGTAGCAGTACGAAGCCAAGTTTGTTGAGTTATCCCGGTTTGCGTCTAATTGGTTTATAATGAGGAGAGAATGACGCGAATGTTTCTAAGAGGTTTGAAACCCGAGATACGTCAATATCTGATCTCTCATAAACTATGTTTATATTCAGATGTTGTTAATAGGGCTCAGTTATTGGAGCGCGATAATGAGTCAACCCAACCAACAGAGAGTAGTCGGTAAAATGATAATACCAATGATAAGAGTCATCAAAGCGATGACAACAAGTGTGTAGGGAATCAACATGCCAGAAATGGTAACCACTTCGGTGGTAATCATGGTCAAAACAATAAAAATGGACATTTCAAGAAAAGGAGATTCAACAATGATGGAAAGACGTCAGCATCAGCACCTGTCGTTAAGTAAGGAGAACGACCACCTATTATATGCTTCAAATATGGAGGGGAGGGACACATCAGTCCAAAGCATGCTATAATTGTGGAAAAGAAGGTCACCTAGCCCGATTTTGTCATGCACTAAAGTCAAGTCCAGCTGGGATGGAGGCATCAAAGGCCGTCCCAGACAAGACAAAACCGGTAGTTCAAGGGAGAGCGTTTGTCGTAACCTCCCAGAAAGAAAGGAACCCGAACAAGGTCATCACGGGTAAGCTTATCATAAACTCTAGCGAAGTATATACCTTATTTGATACCGGTTCTACCCATTCCGTAATTTCTCCTACTTGCGCTCAACGTTTAAATTTGACTCCGGAGAAGTTAGACTTTGACTTATCTGTTGAAACTCCGTTGGGAGAAACCTTCATTACATCCACTATTTATAAGTCTTGTTTAGTTCAAATTGGCAACCGCACGTTATCTGTCGATCTTATTTCTTTGAAAACACTTGCATTTGAGGTGATTCTAGGGATTGATTGGTTAACTACTCATCATGCAAAAATTGATTATTTTCGTAAGGTTGTTAGCTTTTATATTCCTAACCAACCTATTATGCGAATTCAAGCAACCAAACCATTAAAATCAACCACTGTCATCTCAAGCCATAAAGCTATTCGTTTATTGAAAAACGGATGTCAAGCTTTCTTAGCTCATGTCACGGATCTAAACAAAAATACGTCAGTTTTGAATGATATTTCTATTGTTAATAAATTTCCTGACATATTCCCTGAAGAACTTCCTGGCCTATCCCTAGAATGTGAAATTGAATTTTGTATTGACATATCAAATGGCTCCTATTGAACTTCAGGAGTTAAAGACCCAACTGCAGGAATTGTTAGACATTGGCTTTATTCGTCCTAGTACTTCTCCTTGGGGTGCTCCTGTTCTATTCATGACGAAGAAAGATGGGAGTATGCGACTTTGTATTGATTATCGGGAGTTGAATCATGTCACCATCAAAAAATAGGTACCCATTGCCACTTATTAATGACATGTTTGACCAGTTGCAAGGAGCCAAATTCTTTTCAAAGTTTGATCTTCGTTCCGGATATCACAAATTGAAGATTAGAACCGATGACATTCCAAAGACGGCTTTTAGAACTCAGTACGGGCATTATGAATTCCTAGTCATGTCTTTTGGGTTGACTAATGCTCCTGCTGCCTTCATGGATATGATGAACCGAGTATTCAAGGAATATTTGCATCACTTTGTGGTCGTCTTTATTGATGACATACTTATTCATTCCAAAAGTCGTGAAGATCATGAGCAACACTTGAGGCTGATACTCCAATAACTTCGTGAAAAAAAGATTTATGCCAAGTTGAAGAAATGCGAGTTATGGCTTGAGGAAGTAGCATTCCTTGGGCACGTAGTATCAAGTCATGGAATATCTATTGACCCAGCAAAGATTGAAGCTATTCAAAGCTGGGAGCAACCTAAATCGATGGACCAAGTCACGTAGCTTTCTCGGTTTAGCTGGTTATTATCAGAGATTCGTGGAAGGATTTTGTCGAATCGCTATTCCACTATCTCATTTTACTCGAAAAGATACAAAATTCGGTTGGAGCGAGGAATATGAGAAGAGTTTTCAAGAACTCAAAAGGAGACTCATTTCAAAGACTGCTCGACAATACCATCTGCTCAGAGGATTTGTCATCTACTAATCGATTCTTCTGCAAAGGGTTGGGATGTGTTCTCATGCAGCATGGGAAAGTCATAGCCTATGCCTCACGACAACTCAAAAAATATGAGAGGAATTATCCTACTCATGATCTAGAGTTGGCAGCTGTTGTTTTTGTACTTCAAATTTGGAGGCATTACTTGTATGGGGAGAAAGTGGAGATTTTTACAGATCATAAAAGCCTCAAATATTTCTTCACTTAAAAGGAACTCAACATGCGACAACGACATTGGCTTGAACTGTTAAAAGATTATGATCATACCATCCAATACCATCCTAGAAAAGAAAACGTGGTAGCTGACGCATTGAGTAGAAGATCATATGCGGGTACGAGTGCGATATTGACAACGCAAAGTCCCATTTTTTGTGAATTGCAAAGGATGGAGATAGAGTTAAAGACTGCAGGCACCCATGTGATAATGGCGAATATACGAGTAGAACCGACTTTAATCAATAAAGTTAAAGCTACTCAGACTACAGACCTAGAGCTCATGTGTATGAGGAAGAAAGTGCAAGAAGGTGCTATGCTGTATGCAAGAATCGATGAAGAAAGAATCCTTCGAGTCAACTCTAGACTTTGTGTTCCTAATGACCCCGATTTAAAGTACAAAATCATGATGAAGGCACACAACACACCGTTTGAAATCCATCCTGGGATTACCAAAATGTATCGTGATCTTCGTCATACATTTTGGTGGAGCAATATGAAGAGAGAGATAGCACTGTTTATCTCAAGGTGTCTAACTTGTCAACGAGTCGAGGCGGAGCATCAGGTACCAAAAGGTCTATTGCAACCACTTGAAATTCGAGAATGGAAGTGGGAGCACATTACCATGGATTTCGTTATTGGTCTTCCCAAGGTTTCTCAAGGTATAGATGCAATTTGGGTCATTGTTGATAGATTGACCAAGTTTGCTCATTTCTTACCAATACGAGAAACTTATACACTTGAATGTCTTGCTCGTATGTACATAAACGAGATTGTAAGACTGCATGGTATGCCAGTATCCATAGTTTCGATCGATCGAGACCCAAGATTCACTTCACGATTTTGGGTTAGTTTGCAAAAAGCTATGGGGCATGATTTCACGATTTAGTTTAAGCATATCATCCTCAGACGGACGGACAATCGAGAGGACTATTCAAACTCTTGAAGATTTATTAAGACTCTGGTTCCTTGATTCAAGGGAAGTTGGGACAAGTTCTTACCGGTTGGTGGAGTTTTCATACAACAACAAAGAATCAAGCAAGTATTGGCATGGCTCCATTCGAAGCGTTGTATGGAAGAAAGTGTCATTCTCCAGTATGCTGGGATGAGTTGGGTGAAGCAACGTTGTTGGGACCGAAGTTGGTACGTATAACTATAGAAAAGATTCAAACGATCCGACAATATATAAAAACCTCACAAGATCGACAAAAGAGTTATGCTGATCTTCATCGAAAGGACGTGGAATTCGATATTGGAGATCATGTGTTGTTACGTGTTGCTCCGTGGAAAGGAGTTACGAGATTTGGAAAGAGAGGAAAGCTCAATCCTCAATTCATCGACCCATTTTTAATCCTCGATCGAGTAGGAACTGTGGCCTATAGACTCGCTTTACCGCCAAGTATGTCTCGTGTTCATAACATTTTTCACATATCTATGTTACGTAAATATGTGGAAGTCCCGAACCACATTATTGAGTTAGAACATACGAAATAGCAGAAGATTTGACGTATGAAGAGGTTCCTGTTCAAATCTTGGATAAGAAGGAACATATTCTACGCTCCAAGGTTATACCTCAAGTCAAAGTTTTATGGAGAAACCACGATGTTGAGGAAATGACCTGGGAGTTAGAATCTGAAATAAAATTAAGGTATCCTTACCTCTTCGACATACCAGGTACGTACCCTAATTTCGAGGGCGAAATTTCATAAGAATGGGAGGTTGTAAGACCCCAACTTTTTTTTCATAAAGATGATTTTTCTATAAATATCATTTTTGAATATTATGGAATGAAATTGATATAATGTTATAGTTGTGGGTAATATTTATAAATTTTGCAAAGTACGCAAGTTGTTATATAATATTCGATTTGTCGGGGAATATTCGTTTTAACAGGGAATATTCGTACAAAGACACAATCATTGGTGGACCCCACAATGGAATTATTGTCGGATTGAAAAAATGAAAAAATATTTTATGAAAATAACGTCGGAAATTTTTACCGTTAACTGTTGAAACACCCGGTGTTAAAAGTACAGTAATACGCGTGGTTGCATAGTAGCACACGGTATCGATGAATGATGCTTACGTGAGAAGTCATTCAGTTGTATTCAATTATTGTGGATATTTTATATATTGAGATGACAGAGTTATTAATATTATTATTTGCAATATTAACGATGTCTAGAAGTTCTGCCAAGGAGAGGTTTGGTCAACTAATTGCGCGCCAATAGTGAGAAATTCTTATTGGAAAGCCCCCTCTTTCTTGGGAACGACATGGTCGATTAATGGTGTGAATAATAATAATGATGATGAGTTTTGTTTTATTAGTATTATTAGTGTAATAAAATAGAAAAGCTTTTTATATAAAACAGAATACTTTTATAAAGTTATTCGTTTTATTAGACTATAAATAGAATATATAATATTCTATTATGCATGGTGTTCTGCATAGTAAAATCTTTTTATATAAAACAGAATACTTTTATAAAGTTATTTGTTTTATTAGATAATAATTAGAATATATTATATTTTATTATGCATAGTGTGGCATAGTGTCTGCATAGTGTTTTGCATAGTAAAATCTTTTTATATAAAACAAAATACTTTTATAAAGTTATTCGTTTTATTAGATTATAAATAGAATATATTATATTTTATTTAAAAGATTTTATTTTAATCTGGACCGTCCATTTAAAAGTAAATCAATTTGGACCGTTCATGAATTAGTTACTATTCAGTCCATTCTTATATAAATAGAAGCTCATTCCTTCATTATTTCTTACGAATTCACTGAAACTCTAGAGAGAGAAACTATAGAGAGAAAGAAGAAAAGTGTTCTGCTACTTCACTACTTCTATATCCAGTACTCTTCTTTCAAAGGTAAGGGATATTATTTGTTGTACTTGTAAGGGGTATTATTTCTTTCTTATTCGTGAAGAAAACTTCTGTTATTCCATTCTTTATTATTCTGTTGGAATAACCTGTATACGCGGGCTACCCTATACTTGGTGAAATTATTCTGTTATTTCATTCTTTATCATTATATTGGAATAACCTGTCTATGCGAAGTACCGCATACATGGTGAAATTCTTCTATTATTCCATTTTTATTATTCTGTTGGAACATCCTGTCTGTGCTTTACACATGATCTGGTTCCGTTATTTATTATTCTGTTGGAACATCCTGTCTGTGCATTTATGCATGACCTGGTTCTGTTGTTTATTATTCTGTTGGAATATCTAGTTTGTGCATTTACGCATGACCTGGTTCCGTTGTTTATTATTTTGTTGGAATATCCTATCTGTGCGTTTACGCACGACCTGGTTTTGATATTTATTATTCTATTGGAATAACCTATCTGTGCGGTCTATCGCATGCCTGGTGATTTCTTTTGTTATTCCATTCCTTATTATACTCAGTTGGTTAAAGTTTTGACTTCTATATTCCACAAAATTAGTGGAATATCCTTGATATTTTAGCTTCATCCAGTATCTTTTCATGAAAATATTCTTCTGAGCATTCTTGAGTTTTACTCTACAAAGAAGTATCATGTTGACAATTTGGACGTTATTAGTTCCTAGATAAATTAATTCTTGAACTTGTTTTATTGAATTCTTATATCATTGTCATCATCCTCATGTTTTTATTATGTTGAAAGTCATCTGTGGCCTGTTAGATGGACTTGGTATTATTATGACCAGGGATTATTCGGTATAATCATGACCGTAATGTTACAAATGATGTGGTAAAAAGTCCTCATTGGCCCGTAGTGCATTGATGGACAGTTGTTGGCATAATCATGACCATTAATGAATACACGAATATCCTTGGCCCGTAGTGCATAGATAATTTGTGGTCATGATACTAAAGAATATCCTTGGCCGTAGTGCAAGGGTGATTCGATGATGTGGATTATTCATTAAACCGAGTCTCAGCGATAAAAGTGATGAAAACCCTTTTAAATCATAAAAGATAGTAGATTTTATTCTCTACTTGACTCTTTTAATGGATTGCTTGTTCCGCTGCAGTTAAACTTGATGTTTGTTATATTGTATCAGTTTAACACTATTGAAGGCTAAGTATAATTTATTCTGCTTTATCTTAGTCATAATATTTCTTACTGGGCTAGTTGAGCTCACCCTTTTGCTTTCATTGTTCTCTTCAGGGAATGAGAACGTGGCTGGGACTAGTCGGGGAATAAAGTGGTGGTCCTAGATGGTGCATTAGTAGTCCTCACTATTTTGTGAAATAGTGTAATAATAAATGTAATGAGGACCCCATTGAGTGTGGATATTGTCTAGATGATAATATTTGTATTAAAACTCACAGCATATGTTTTGTCGTATTTTACACGACTATTATATAATTAGTTTGTATTTGTATTCAGTACCATGTATTTGGTGACTTAGAATAGGTGATGTATACCTATTTTGGGGGCGTCACACTACAGTAGTTGTATGTGATGTAGATCCTTCAGCCTGCCTATAATTCCTTGGGACTTTGTATAAGCTAACAATAGGATACTGTGGTCTGAATGGTAAGTTAATTGGCTCTGATGCAGCCACTTTCAAAGGATAGTCAGCACCTTTGAGTTGAATTACTTGTATTGTGAGTGGTCGATAGCCAAATCATCCTCAGTGAATATAACTGCTACGACGTCCTTCCATTTTGTAGGACATTTATTCCCACTCTCGAGTAACAAGGTGTCATCATCTGCAATCTGCAAGACGCCGCTGTCAATTAAATTTTGAATAAGGTAGCGGAGTGCCCAACATTCGTCTATGCTGTGACCGCGAGAGTGGGAGTGATACTGGAATACCCCCTTGAAATTAAACCGTCTAGAACGGGGATTGATTGGAGGTAGAAAGGATGCAATTCTTCCTTCATTGATCAACATCTGAAATATCTCCTCCATAGGTTGGCCAAGGAATGTAAATTCCCGTTTGTTGGCAAAATTTCGATGGGCTTTGGCACTTGCCCTTTTCGCAACTTTATCCTCTAGTGTTTCACTTTCTGAAGGCGAGAATGGAATATTCATGACAAAAGGAAGGAGAATTGGCGTGTGACTTGGTGTTGATGACTCACCAGTTCTGCCAATTGATTTACTTGTTTGCAAAGAGACTTAATCTTTCGCTCCATCATAAACTAGAACTGCACATAATCCCATCTGTCAGGACAGTCTTTACTGGTCTGGGAAGATTCAACAACGTAATTGGAACTCTGTCCACTGCTCCAATTAATCATATTGACCTCTCCTTCTTTGTGTTGAGGAAGAGGATTGTCCTGCACATGCGGTTGGTCGGGTTTAGTCACGATAATTTTCCATTGTCGATTAAGTCCTGAATCTTGTGTTTCAAGGCCTAGCAATCCTGAGTGTCATGTCCCGGTGCCCCGACATGATAAGCACACTTTCGAGTGGCATTGAAACCCTTCCCATTAGGGTTGGTTGGTGAAAGAAGATATGTAATTTTCTTCTGAGTAGTTAGAAGAGTACGAATATTCTCGAGTGAGTCCCCTAAGGGTGTAAACACTCAGGTGCGTCTGACTTCTCCACCTTTAGGCAACGGAGGGTTTGAAGATTATGCTTGCAAAGGGGAGTAGTTTCTCCTACGGATAGGCATATTCTGATTGCCTTTTTGACCTTTTAGTACCAAGGAAACATCTTTCGCTTTCTTTTTATGGACCCTCCGGGGGTTGTTTCCATAATTTCCAGACTAGATGTGCTCAACAACTGCTTTAAGAGCGGCTAGATCTTGAATCTTTCCTGACTTCAATCCCATCTTAGCCATCTCTCAATGTTTGATCATTTCAGAAAATGGCTTTCCAATGCCAGCTAAGACTCTTTCATAGAAAGGAGCTTCTTATATGTCTATAAAGGTCATGACCATTTCTGATTTTGTCATGGAAGGAATGACTTGAGCAGCAAGGCGCCTCCACCTTTGAGCATACTCTCTAAAAGACTGAGTGGATTGTTTCTTGACCTTGGTAATCTGGTACCGATAAGGAGCCATCTAAGATTGGAATCTGTACTAAGTGAGGAAGGCATGAGCTAGTTCCTCCCAGCTATGGATCTTTGAGTTGTCTAATCTGGTATACCACATCCGGGCTTCTCCAGTCAGACTCTTCTGGAACAGCTGCATTCTGAGCTTCTCGTCCTCTGCATAAGATCCAAGTTCTCCAACGAACAGCTTCAAATGTGTATAAGGATCCCCTAACCCATCATACTATTCAAAGTTAGGAGTTTTGAACTTCTCTGGATAATGAACAGCATGGAATATACAAAGGTCAGTATAGGAAACATGTAAGACCCCAACTTATTATGAATACAATTAAATTTTTCTCTATTAATTATCTTGAAATGTGCAAATTTTACAAAATAACAAGTGGTTATAAAATATTCATTTTTGCCGGGGAATATTAGTTTGGTTGTGGAATATTCTTATTGTCGGGGAATATTCGTACGACGGCGCAGCCATTCTTGGGCCTTATAATAGAATAACTGTCGGATGAAGAAAACGACAAGTTTGAGTTTTGATAAATAACGGCGTAGTTGTTACCGTTAACAGTGTTAGAATACCCGGTGGTTAAAATACAGTAATACGCGTGGTTGCACAGTAGCACATGATATTGCACAATATTTTTGAATTATTGATTCTTACGTAAGAAGGCACTACTCAATAATTGTTATAGTAATTATCATTCAATATTTTATTTTATTGATTCAATAATTGTTGCGTTGATATTTTATATTATTATTGTTTCAATAATTATCACTGCACAGTATTTCCCATTATCTGATTAATAATTCATATTATTTGAATAATATTATTAGATAGCATTATTGACAATGTCTAGAAAGTTCTGTCAAGGAGAGGTTTGGTCACCTAATTGCGCGCTAATAAGGAGAAATCCTTATTGGAAAGCCCCCTTTTTCTTGGGAACTGCCTGGTTGTCATTATTGTGATTCTGTAATATTATTTCAGAATAATTAATTATTGATAAGAAAATATTTATTTGATGTAGATATAAATGATGGATTTATTTATTTTATGTGGTTATAATTGAAAGAATTAATGTTGAGGTGTTTTATCAGTATTTTTGTCGGAGTGGAGGTATTAAAAATCAAATCAGTGTTCTTGAGATATATTGTGTGAGTTATCATTTTTAATCCGATCATTGAATAGTTGTGATTTTTGGATATGTTATACATATATAAGTTGAGTATATGTCCACAAAGTTTGAACCGTTAAAAATGAACGTATGATTTGTTATGAATTTTAAGAGATGACTATTTAGAAATTGTTGAAGTTTCGGAATTTATCATTTTGGTGGAAAATTCTAGAATGTGTGGGCTCCACCTATTGTTGGTGAAAAATGTGCTGAAATTCTAATTCAAATGTGGTGGGTGGCAGTAGTAGCAGGTAAAGCCATCAGGTAGCAGGTCAAGTCTGCTTCGGCGTGCTAATATTTTCCTATAAATAGAGGGCTAAATTAGAATTGAAAATCACACTAGAAACATAAGCTTTCTCTCTCTATATTATCGAGTGTATTTTATGAGTATTTTGATACTTTGAGAGTCGCTAATGAGTGCAAGTTTCCTTCAACATCATACCTAATATTCCAGTCAGAAGTACTGCTCTTTTGAGGTAGGGGATTTTAAGGGTTATTATGTTTTTCAGTTTCGTAATTTTTTCGACCCTCAAAAATTCTGGAAAAATTTGAAATTATAAGTTGATGAGTTTTCTTGATTGTGTCCAAAAATGGTGATTTTTGGAAGTATAGATTAAGATTTATGAATTTTATGAGAAAAAACTATTTTAAAAGTAAACCTTTATAACTCCTTGTGGTTAACTCCAAAATTGGTGTAATTTTTATTGGAAGTACATCTATATAACATCAGTATATTCTGTAAATTTCAGAATTTTTGGACAAAAGTATAATTTGTGATAAATGTCTAAATATTTGGCAGTTTTGGCCATGTGAAAAATAGTATATGAATTTTAAAAATTCCGAGAAAAATATATGTTCAATATGGGACTATATTCTACTAAATCCCATAAAAGTAATATTTTTGGAACTGATTTGGTATTTTTCATGAAAATGGACTAGTTATGAGTAAATGAATTAAATATGTTGTGTGAAGTAACAAAATTGGAAAATAGGATTTTATGGCTTGAGAATCCTATATATGGTATATGCAGATTTTTGATGTGGTTGTTGGTTATTGGTGATGAAATCTTATGAGTTTAGCATTTTAGGATGATTAAATGCATTAATTAATAAAGTGTAAACAATTAAAATAAATTGTTATAAGTCTAAGAAATGATTAAGATATTGTGGTAATATTAATGATATTAGATTATGATATTATTAAGTGATTTATAACATTTGGATTAAGGTGTTATGAAATCATTGATTTATGAATCTTACTTTTGAATTTAAATGTAGTTGTTGATCATATTGTTTTTATTATCATATATAACATTTTTATAATCTCGGTGATGAAATTTCTCTTTGACTTAAGTGTAAAGATGGGTAGATTATTGGTATGATCGTGACTATGTGTTCTCTTTGGCCAGTAGTGCAAAGATGAATTATTGACTGGTATGATCATGACCATTGAATTTACAATTGAATATTTTTATCTTAAGTGCAAAGGTGAATTGATCAACATGATTATAATTATGGTTTATATAAATTCTGAAATGATTGTATGTTTCTTTGAGATATGAATATCTTTGGCCTGTAGTGCAAAGATGAATTATTGATGAATATTTTTGGCCCGTAGTGCAAAGATGACATGTTACTGAATATCTTTGGCCTGTAGTGCAAAGAGGAATTATCGATGAATATCTTTGGCCCGTAGTGCAAAGATGACCTGTTACTGAATATCTTTGGCATATAGTGCAAAGATGAACTGTTGATATATCTTTGGCCCGTAGTGCAAAGATGAATTTATTAGTATGATTATGAACAGGAACTGTGATTAGGTATAACCATGATCTTTGATGTTTCAGGTAAAGACAGGTGATGTAAATTATCTTCGTCCTAGATTGGAAGAGGAATTTAGAACCACAATTATGGTTATGAGATATTCACATGATTGTAGACAGGAAATGTTAATTGATGTTACAGGAATTAAAGCATTGTTGGTTGACTTTTAACATGGAGAAGATAATAGACTTTATGGTCTATTTGACTCTTCTAATGGATTGCTCGTTCCGCTGCAACTATGGTTGAAAAGTTTTATCATCTACCATATGTTCTAAATCTCTGATTTATTGCTGATGAAGGCTATTGATAATTTAATTATCTTTAGTCATGATATTCTTTACTGAGCTAGTTGTGTTCACCCTTTTGCTTCACAATTTCTTTCGTGTAATAAGAGTGTAGCTGGGTCGAGCGAGGATAACAGGGGAATAGAACGGTGGTCTATAGCTGTTGAGGTTCTCCCTAAATAGTATGGAAATAATTTTATTGAGAACTTTAGATAAGTGTGTCGTATTGTATACATCATTTGATATTTAATTTTGGTGAACCGAATAGGGTGAGGTGAACCCAACTTTGGAAGGGTGTTTTGCAACTATCATACAAGACGTCTAATGACATAAACCCTTGTGTTATCATAAGACACGGTTGTGCACATCCACTTGCTGAGTATATCTACGAGCACTACCTATATGATCTTGGAGTTTGGTTGAAACATAATGTTCAATCGTAGACGGTGGAGATAGTTATATGTCAAGAGAAGACTCACCATTAGAAGGAACATGATAGTAATCTTCTCGTTTTTCTTTGGGGTCTATTGGATCAACCAAGTATAATTCTCTTGACATATGATATCTATCATAACTTAGATTCATGGCCTCCTATGTACGAAGGTTTCCTTGAGCACTTACCAAAGATTTTAATTTCTAAAACAGTTATTAACTGTACCTTTATGTAATGTATCAATGTGAGGTGATATCCATAGTTGGCACATGAGTCACAGTTGGTAGTAAAACTCACAGTATATGTGTTGTTGTATTTTGCAAGACAATTGTAGTAATAAAGTTGTAGTTGTTTTATGTACCATGTATTTGGGGACTCAGAATAGGTTGGATGGATTGGACCTATTTTGGGGGCGTCACAAAACACTCATGTGTGCTCCAATTCATTTGATAGAACGGATGGTTTCCTCCATTTGAAGGACTTTCTTCTTGATATCACCGGTGTCTGGATCTTCTTTAAGATGGGTGTTTTCAGGAGTTTTGTTGGTCGTATCCAACTAAAGTTCAGGAATTGTTTTATCTGAACCTTGTGCTCCTCCTTCTGTAGAGGATTCTGTATATACGGGTATTCGCGAACCCTGAGTAGATTGATGTAATTCTTTAAGCAGAACAGCCAAATCTGTAATTTTCTTACTTAGTTCATTAAAATCTTCTTGAGAGACAGGAGCAAGATTAGACTACTCAGACGAAGACATAATTGGTTGTAGGCTCGTGGCCTTTTTGGATTTTGAACGGGTAACAGGCCCAATTGTTTCCCTACAAAAACTTGTGTAGTGTAGTCTTAGGGAATGTATAAATGTTTACATGCTATCATAATGTGTCCATTTTAGGAATATTTTCCTGCAAAACGGGTGTCAATTGATAGCATATCAAGTCTTAATATGCATGTGCAAATATTCTTCATATTTTCCATTACATAGAGATGAACATGGAATGAAATTACAAGTAATTGTCTTTACAAGTAATTGAAAAAATGGAAAGCATGAAGAGACTTTCCTCCGTGTTTGGTTTATCAGAGGCTGACCCATCTTAGGTTACTCTCGCGGCTTTTTGGCATGAAGGTTCCTAGATCATCGCAATCTACTCGACAGGAAGTTAATCTGGTCTTTCAACTAAAGCGAATATGGGTGGTACCTTTCCTGAGTCTCGTTGGAATTATTCTCCCTACGAGTCCAGTAATCAAACACCAACAAGATAGCCTCCTGGTGGAGGAACCACACAACATACATTCATATACAATGTGTCTCACCGTTTATGAAAATGATGACATGTGCGAAGCACTAATATCACACATAGACATATTGCAGTGCAGTAAGTAAAATACATTCGTACACATTCATAAAAAAAATGTAAATGCAACATTCACACGCAAGCATATAACACTTTTGAAAAGCTTGTAGTAGCGGCTTAAGCCCTCTTACTGGAGTCCCCAGCAGAGTAGCCACCTGTCGACGTCGGGATTTTTATTTGTCCCTTTTTCTGTTCTTGTTCTTTGGTGTTCTCGTGTTAGGTGAGATTTGTTTGAAAAAACAAGTGAAAAAGGTCCGACATGTATATGTCGACGATTTGACTGTAAGAGTCGCCAATTGGTGTTTTTAACTGGTTTCACCAACGAAACCAAGAAAAGGTTTGCACATTCAACCAGTGATGAGACACTGCTACACAGGTCTGTGAAACTAAGATTCATTAGGGTTCGGGGGCTTGATTATGCGGAGGGAAGATGTTAGGGGGTGTTAGGCAACCCCCCGACATCCGTGTTACCACGGTGACCTCCACTTTTCAAGAAACTATTATATGAATGTGTGTGTTGGTGGGTGGGCCAATGTGCTATTATTTGCAAGTAGTGACAAGCCTCGTTCGCACCTATATACAAAGGGTTTGAATTTATATAAAAAATTCAGTTTTAAACAAGATATAGCAATGAGATTTTATAAAAGAGGTTGTTCGGCTTGGTTGATTTTATTTTTGAGATGCGAAGCATCCTTGAGAAAATAATGCATAGCAGTGCCGAACTCCTCATGGGCATGAAAGCCATCTAAGTAAATTCAAACACCGTGAATAATTTACAAGCTGCTTACAGCTGAAAATGTCCATCACGGGAACCGAATCTAGATTCAGTAGACTGAATCTGTGATCACATGATTCCTAGGCTTACATGATGGCGCAATTTATATGAAAGGAGTAAGTAGTTATATATATATATATATATGTTGTAAATATATATATACATACATAATCAACCACCACGAAGCACATCCATGGGGGATCGTAAATGTAAATATATAAAAGCGGTAATATATATATATATATATATATATATATATATATACTGATCAGGATCTTAAGCTCACCCTTATCACTCACCCAAGCTCACCCCTTTTTGATGGACCGACGATGGTTTTGGTCATACAATCGTAAATCTATACTTTTAGCGACAATATATATTGTTCGTCGCTAAAAAGTATGACGATTATCATATGACCGAATCGTCACGGTCCGCTACTTAAAGAGGGTGAGCTTCGAAGTGAGTTAGATAAGGGTATGCTCTGATCTTTTCTATATATATATATATACATATATATAAGCAAATAAATGCTCTGACGTGAGTCTAGGCTCAATCGAGGCATAACTCAATAATGTTAGTCTATATATATACAAACAGAAATAAAAACCAAGAACCGAAGTCCGGGCATACACACACAACACGACTCTCAATGTGAAGAAAAGTGTGTGCAAAGATGAAGAGAAAGGCTTTAAAGTGTGTTAGAAGGCTTATTGTGGATTGTCAAAGAAGAATTCTATAGCTTTAAGTGGATGAACACTCGGCTCCCACCGGTAAAAAAATATCTATATATGAGCTCACAAGTGTTTAAAATGAGAAAGCACTCAAAATAGGGTGAGTACAGAGCAAATTGGACAGGACTTCTTTGTTGTCTTCTCTTGAAATATGGCCACCCCAATCCCTCTATTTATAGAGGGGAGTCAGATGTACCTACTGATTTGCTCCAGGTGCCCCAGCTCATGAGGTCGCTAGTCTTGAAGTACATGCACTCATGCACTATGATGTTCGCTCGAACTTGTAGAACTTCAATTCGAGCATCCGATTGAGGTGTATACGACCTATTTTGGACTGCCGTTGTCGAGAGCTACGGAATGACATGGGATTAGAGGATGTACAAAGTTAGGAAGATGGAACCTTGTCCTATGTCTTTAAGCTTCAAATTCTATCCGGTGTTCTGCCTTGCGTAGTAGTCATTCGGGATTGCAACTCCTTGGTTCTTATGGGACATTATTATGTAGAATTTATGTTGAGATGTTTGTTGAGATGGCGCCATTGGGGTTGACGTGGAAATTTGGTGATATTGTCTTTCACCAGGGTTATCTCTAGTTTTTTGCCGATAAAAGCAGGCGTTGCTTCGTGGTTATCTCTCGATTGGTCATTGCAGTCTTGAATTCCCTCAGGGTTGTCTCTGAGGTGTGCCTATCCTCCCGGGGTTATCTTCGGGTTTGGGAGTTGAGTGCCTCGGTGTGAGTCCCGAGGTTGAAGGTGACTGCATGGGTTGAAACGAGCATCTCCGGGGTTATCTCCGGAACTGCAACTTCACCCTTTAGGGTTATCTCCAAGGTTGGCATTTTCTTTCCTGTTGTTGTTTTCGGGACTAAGACTAAACATCTCGGGATTATCTTCAAGATGAATCGGCCTTCTCTGGTGGAATTTCCGGTATCTGCACTGCTTTCCCTGGGGTTATCTCTGAGGTGGGAAATGATACATCTGGTGTGTTTTCTGGGGTTAAAACTGAACTTCCAATGGTATTTATGGGATTAAGCTGAGCTGTCTTCTAGGGTTAACTCTGAAAGAAGATTACACGCTTCCTAGAATGTTAGTAACAGGTAGGCAGAAAATTTCGAGTGTCTACACTAATGACTGCTAAACTTATGTGACAATGTGATTAGGTTATGTGTTGACTGCAAATAGCAGTATTATGTGTTATTCTAATCAAACAAATGATCTTACTAATGATAGGTCTTGATATAAAAGATAAAACTAAGTTGTGTAAGAAGTAGACCAGACAAATATCCTACCTTTGCACTTACTTTATGCAATGGACATCAGTTAGAAAGTTTTAGAATTATATTATTGTTATGACAGATTATTAACTCTGTTATTATTAATTACGTATCCAAATAATTGTATTCATACAAGTTCTTAAATTATCCGATCATTCTTTTTCAATACAGTATTGTTGTATAATCCATATATTTATTCTGTTCGTTAATTTCTAAATGTGTTTATATAAGTTTCCTCACTTGGATAATCATTATCTTTTATCACATATTGATACATACTTATTGGTTTCCAGTATGTATACATTGACTTAAAAGCCATCTAAGTTATTTGATTCAGCTAGACACAGATTTAAAAATATTGTTGAACAAGATAGAACTTTATTGTATCCAACTAAATTGTTTTGGTTCGGATTCCAGACTAAGTATGAACATCCCGAATCTGGGAAAACTTTTATGTGCCTAAGGCGGATATGCTGGAAGAAAATATCGTTCAAACATGTAGTAAATATCAATACAGGGCATAACGGGCTAATCACCCCCGTGCCTGTAAGTTATGACGGTTTATAGATAAAGTTCTGTTTAACCTTTTCAAAAATAGAAAACAATGTTCATAGTTTGTCGACTGATATCCATTTATAGTCAGTACGTAGTTTCAAAAATTCGAAATAAAATGGTTATGTTGTTTATTGTTGCTTCAGCTTACTTCACAATTATTGATTCTTTGTAGAAGCGCTACTCACGGAAAACATTTTCTTCCTTCAACTAACTTTAGTTGTTTGCTATTACTTGTTGGGCACTCAAATGCTCATCCTTGCTTAATTTAAATGTTTTCAGTTAAGTGTGATCAACTAGAACGCTTTGCTAAGAACAAGGAAAAAGGAAAGGTTGCAGAATGAGTTTTATGCTATTCTATGTAATAATTAGACTTTATTAAGACAATGATATTTATTATTATCATGTATTGTAATGTATTAAAGGTTGCGTACTTGGGATTAAAAAACTCTGATATGTAAATTAAGTTTGATTTTAATGTTATTATTATTATTCCGCTCATAGAAATGATATCGTGAAGCACCGAGTTTGGGTTTCAAGTACCTGAATTCGGGGGCGTCACAAGTTGGTATCATAGCTTTAGGGTTAGAAACCTTAGGTGGGATAGACCTTAGGCTATAACCTTAGGAAAGAGGAAAATGTTAAAAATACAAATAACTCATATAGAGTTTAAAAAGAGATGGATCGAATAAATTCATCGTCAAATAAAATAAAAGATAACTTATATAAGACCATTATGTTCTGTGTGTATATATTATTTGTTAATCATGATAACTTATGTGTAGATGTCAGGTAGAAAATAATTAGGATACCCTCAGATCGTAAAGAAGGAGCCAATATCAAAGCTAATAGCTGAAATAGAGGCTCATAATGAAAGCAACTCGGATGAGGTGGTTATTGTGGAAAACGTAGTACCGGATTCGATAATGGTGGAACTAACAGATTGTAATTCGGAGACTGAAGTTGGAGCTGATCAATCATCAACGGAGGTGCAGAATCTGAGGAACAAGGTTTCTTCTCTGAAAAAGTTGTGGGAAATTGAAAAGCTGTTAAATAGTCAATTACGGAAAGCATTAATAGAAACAATGGAAGAACAAGATAAGCATAAAATCCAAATTGATCAAATGGGAGCAAAAAGTAATAAATCATGTGCAGCTCCGAGCAAGAAGGGGAAAAGAAAGATGAAAGACCGCGATATAGGAAATTCCGATAACAACCAAGGGAACCTTAACCGAATAGAAAAGTGTACAAACTGTAACAAGAAACATGAAGGCTTGTGCCGGAAAGGGGAAAATGTTTGCTATAATTGCGGACATGAGGGACATTTCTCTCCTCATTGTCCCAATCCGAAGTAAGGTGTCTGTTTCATTTGTGGGATAGAAGGTCATCAGGAGAAAGGTTGTCCAAGATCAAGAAAAAGGCGTAGTGAATAGGTAGTATAGGTACTATTGAGTAGGTGTGTTTAATATAATATATGTGATAAGTATGTATGTGTAATGTAATATTCCCAACTTTTGTATAAGTAGTAGCAACGAATCCCGACTTTTATGGTCGCAAAGGGATATCGAATGCTTAAGGCAGTATGTGCTAAGCTATGTAAAGTACTATGAATTAGTTGAATGCATATGAATCTATGTTTGAAATAAGTTTAACTTATACGGTAAGGTTTAGAATGTAAGTTAATAAAGTATAATTTATGTTTTATTTAACCAGATAATGCCGCCAAGACGTCAAACTCAAAACCAAAAGGGCAGAAGAATCAGTCAACAATGTTGGGGGACAACAACCAGACCTTATGCAGAACTTTGCAAACATGGTAGCTCAGGCTATGCAATAGGGAATGCCAGCCGCAGGGAACTAGCCGGATAATCGCTTGGCGAACTTCAAAGATTTTAAGGCTGCCAGAATTTAGAGGTACAACTGACCTCGTAGATCCCCAAACTTGGGTTAAGGAAATTAAAAAAGCGTTTGTGATAGCTAGGGTAGCTGAGGGACAAAAGACAACTTTTGCCACCTATATGATGAAATGGGAGGCAAATCAAGAGAGGGCGGGAGAAGGTGTGGTAACTTGGGCTAGGTTTAAAACTTTATTTCTTGATAACTATTTCTCTTCTAGTATCTAGGCTAGGATGGGGGGTGAAGTTTATGGACTTAAAACATGAGAACATAACAGTTGCGGAATATGCTGCAAAGTTTGATGAATTGGCTAGGTTCACCCCGCATCAAGTTGATACGGAGGCTTGGAAGGCGAGAAGGTTTGAGCTGGGATTAAAACCCTGGCTCTACAACAAGGTGGCGATGTTGCAGATCAAAACCTTTGCAGCACTTTTAGAAAAAGCTATTATAGTTGAGGAAGGAAGTGAGGCAATGAGCCTCTGCAACAAAGAGAAAATGAACAAGGGCGAAGTCGAAGGAGCTGTGAAGGTGGAAACTAATAGTAGGAGTGGGAGTGAAAAGAGAAAAGGGAGCAATTTTGGGAATGTTTAAGTCAAACAGGAAGGTGAGAAGAAACATGTTGTGTAGTGTACGAATTGGGAAAAAATCATTCTAGTGAGTGTCTGAAAGGTAAGTTTGTATGTTACAAATGCAGGCTAGAGGGCCATGTCTCTCCTATGCCCCAATCCAAGAATAAACAGTGGGTGTATTCTGCGTGGGTCGACGGAACATAAAGTTCAGGACTATCCGAAAAGGTGAATGGAGGCAGGAAGCGTAAATACTAGGAAAGGCAGCGGGACTCTGGCAATTACGGGACCAACGTCATCAAGCAAGCCAACGAAATCAACCGTAAGAGTCTTCAACATGAAGGTCCAGGATACCATGGCAGCTGGTGATGGAACTCCAGGTATTATTCGTATAAATTTTATTTTTGTATATATGATTTCCTTATATATAGTAAATTATTTTATAAAGAAGTTTTGAAGGAAGAATTTGAGTTCTATTGAAATCAAATTTCCGTTTAATCAGATAGACAAGCTTTATGTTGAATAGTTAAAGATCAGTTCGATCGAATCTGATCGAGATCTACTTGAAAAGACTATGTATGCTATGTACCCTAATATGTATAAGTTTTAAAATGGTGATTCCGGGGACGGAATCTTTATAAGGGAGGGTGAATGTAATAACCCGATATTTTCTAAATAATTAAAATCAGAAATTTTGCGTATAAATTTTTTTATTATTTTTATAAATGTGGGAATATATGTATAAGGTAAAGCTTATGTATTTATGTGATAAATAAAAATTTATTTATTACATGAATAATTTCAAATAATTTTTTTTGAATTATTGATCATTATAAATTATACTCCTATAATAAATTAATTTGGTAGTAAAAAAATATTTTTATTATTATAATATTATTTAAATAATATATGAAATGATTATTGGAATGATTATAGTTATTATTTTATTATATGATTTTTAGTTCAAAGTTATTAAGTTAATTATTTTAACTTAATTAATAATGTTATATATGCAATGTAAATCAGATATGGAATCCAAACCCTACTTTTGGATTTTGAACCAGGAAAGAGAATATTAATATAATATTAATTATATTTCAGTGCTATAAATATGAAATGTATGTGTAGACCGATAATGGTTGGTCAATTATGTTGTATCTTGACCAAACACTAGCATTAATTTGTTTAACCTTATTCTGAAACTCAAATACGAGTTCAAGACTATTTGGTAACTGTGTTATGTGATAAATTATGTGTACTTTAGAATTTAATGTTAATTAGAAAAAGTCTAATTAATATTTAGAAACCCTAATTGTTAGAAATCCTAATTTCTAAATTAGGAACCCTAATTGTTAAATTAGAAACCCTAATCGCTAAATTATAAAGCTTAATGCTAATTAGTGGACCTCAAACCCTAATGTTCAAGTCTAATATAATTAGATAACCTACGTTAATTAAGAAACCCAGAATTAGAATTTTAGAAACTTTAATTTTCATTTTTAAACTAAGTTGAAAAATCCTAGAAACTAATTATTTTTTTAACCATAGGGTCAAACCCTAAGGGTTTGTCAAGATTACATTTTTGCCATTAAAATCAAAAGCTAAGTGACCAAATTGCCCTTTTGCATTATTGAAGCTAACTTGTCAAATTAGCTAATGCTTTAGTTGGTGAACTACCCTAAGCTTAGCCATGTGCCTACAAACTCTATAATTCAGCCCTTTCCCAGCCAAATCCATTGCATACAAGTCATATATAAGGATCAAGAGAGAAAGAAAATCACATTCAAGCCTCATTTATATACAAAGACTCATCCAATCCTTTCTCTCTCTAAGACCCACAAAATATAGTTGTGTATCAGTCCCAAATCAAGCCTCACTATCAATCATAACAAATTAGTAGCTCAGATTCAAGATAGATTAAAGTAAGGTATAAACCCTAGACTTAAAATCTGATCTTTGTAGCTATGTTAAATGTTATGATTTTGTGTTAAAACATGTTGTTGGTAGTGTAAATAAGTGATTTGGGTTAATAGATGTTAGATCCATAACATCTATAGGCTCAAATTTGAAGTTTTTCAAAATCTGGAATTTTTTTTATGTTGTCTGAAAGCAAATGTCAGGTCTCCTAGATCCCTTTCTATTTATGTTTTTTTATGTTTAAAGGTTTGTACTTGTAGTATGTTGTGATTTCTTTGATCTGGGACAAAAATCAGGGCCAGATCTGTTACAGATTGAAAGTTATGGGTGGTCAAACATCGTTGACCAACCATGACTGGACAAGTTCTGGGTAACCCAGATCTTGCCCAGAACTGTCTGACAAGAAGTTGCAGAGCTTGGATCTGTCAGTGGTTTGATGATCTGTGTTTGTCTTTGCATCTAAGTTATAGTATGTTGTTTGGACTACAAGCTTATGTCTTTAGATCACTAAAACCTTAAACATGTTGGAGTTAGTGGACGGTCAAACCAGGAAGCACGATCATGTTTTCTATTTTCTAGGTAACTCAGAAAACATATGAACACGGTCTCTAACATGGTTTGACCAGATCATAACAGTTGATTCTGTTGTTGTTAGATGTATTTTATGTAATGGATCTCTTTATTTGCATGTTGGTTACGCACTGAAACTCTTAAATCGCTAAAATATCACAAGAATCACAAGTTGTGGAAGCCCAAAGTAGGACAGTTGAATTGTTCTTCATTTCTGGGTAACCTAGAAAATGAAGAACAGTGCTGACAGTCACTTTGAAGGCTTAGATCTCATTGGTGTTATGTTGGTTGGCCATGTTTGTTGTTACATCATGTAGTCTTACACTATTACTACAAGATCAATATCATAGCTTGTCTAGAAACATTAAGATCTGACATTTATTGTTGGTCAAAGTAGGCCACTCAAAACTGGCATATGAATGTTCTTGAGCCTCAAGAACACAATAGGCAACACTTTTTGTCGCTAAAGGCTATATCGACAGTTTTATTAATTTTAATTAAATTAATTTCTAAAAATAATTTAAAAATAGAAATTAATTTTTGAAAATTAGAAAATTAGTTTTAAAAATTATTTGAAGTTATAAAAATAATTTTTAATAATTTGGCATATTTTTCATAAATATTATTATTTTTTAAATATTATTGATATTTAATTTATTTAATAAATGCATTAAATAAATTAATTAAAAATGATTTTGTTATATTAAAAATCATTTTAAATGATAATAAGGTATTTAAAAGTATTTTAAGTTATAAAATATAACTTTTAATATTTAAAGGTAAATTTTATTAATTATTTAATATTAATTATATTTAGATTTATTTAATAATTATATTAAATAAATTTATTTTAATAGAAGTTTAAAAATATTTGAAGTTATAAAATATAACTTTTAATATTTAAAGGTAAAATTTATTAATAATTTAATATTAATGATATTAAATTTATTTAATAATTATATTAAATAAATAGTTTAAAATGGTTTTATTAATTTAAAAATCATTTAAAAGGATATAAATGAATTAAAAATATTTGAAGTTATAATAAATGACTTTTAATATTTGGATAAATAATGCATTAATATTTAAATATTAATGGTAATTATTTAAAAATAATTTTAATTATTTAAGAGTAATATTAATAATGATTTCAAGATGTTTCAAAAATAATTAAAATCATTTAATAATGATTCTAGTGTTTGAAAAATAATGATAAATTATAATAATTGTTAAAAAATTATTATAAGTCATTTAAAAATAATATGACTGATATTTACATTTATTGAACTTCAGAATAGAGTTCTAGACTAGAGAATTACCCGATAAGGCCGTCGATATGCCGAAATATTTCAGAAATTGATCTGGACTTATATAAATTGCCGTATACGTGTTTGTTTTGTTATCCAATGACTACTAAACTTATGTGACAATGTGATTAGGTTATGTGCTGACTGCAAATACTAATATTATGTATTATTCTAATCGAACGAATGATCTTATTAATTATAGGTCTTCATATAAAAGATAAAATTAAGTTGTGTAAGTAGCAGACCAGGCAAGTATCATACCTTTGCATTTACTTTATCCAATGGACATGAGTAAGAAAGTTTTAGAATTATATTATTGTTATGCTATATTATTAACTCTGTTATTATTGATTACGTATCCAAATAATTGTATTCATGCAAGTTCTTAAATTATCCGATCATTCTTTTTTAATACAGTATTGTTGTATAATCCATATATTTATTATGTTCGTTAATTCTAAATATGGTTATATAAGTGTCCTCACTTGGATAATCATTATATTTTATCACATGTTGATATATACTTATTGGTTTTTAGTATGTATACATTGACTTAAAAGCCGTCTAAGCTATTTGATTCAGCTAGACACAGATTTAAAAATATTATTGAACAAGATAGAACTTTATTGTATCCAACCAAATTGTTTTGGTTCGGATTCCAGACTAAGTATGAACATCCCGAATCTGGGAAAACTTTTATGCGCCTAAGGCGGATATGTTGGACGAAAATATCATTCAAACATATATTTTTGATCAATACAGGGCATAACGGGCTAATCACCCCCGTGCCTGTAAGTTATGACGGTTTATAGATAAAGTTCTGTTTAACCTTTTCAAAAATAGAAAACAATGTTCATAGTTTGTCGACTGATCTCCATTTATAGTTAGTACGTAGTTTAAAAATTTTGAAATAAAATGGTTATGTTGTTTATTGTTGCTTCAGCTTACTTTACAACTGTTGATTCGTTGTAGAAGCGCTATTCACGAAAAATATTTACTTCCTTCAGCTAACTTTTGTTTCTTGCTATTACTTGTTGGGCACTCAAATGCTCATCTTTTTTTAATTTAAATGTTTTTAGTTAGGTGTGATCAATCAAAAGGCTCTGCTATGAACAAGGGAAAAGGAAAGGTTGCAGAATGAGTTTTATGATATCCTATGTAATAACTAGACTTTGTTAAGATAATGATATTTATTATTATCATGTATTGTAATGTATTAAAGGTTGCGTACTTGGGATTAAAAAACTCTGATATGTAAATTAAGTTTGATTTTAATGTTATTATTATTATTATTATTCCGCTCATAGAAATGATATCGTGAAGCACCGAGTTTAGGTTTCAAGTACCTGAATTTGGGGGCGTCACACAAATCGATTAGCTTTTGAATATAGCATGAGAACATGCTTTGATACCAATTGTTAGTTCCCAGTAGGCACACAATAGATCTAGAAGGGGGGGTTGAATAGATCCTTTTCATTTTCAAATACTTTTCTTATTTATTTTGTATTGCTAATGAATTAGCACATGACAAACATAAAAATGTTTTCAAGCACAACAGAATAAACAAAAGATTCCCTTCATTGATATATTCATGAACATGTATACATTGTTCGTAGAGTTAGTTAAGTTGTAAGCAGTTAATACATACATAACATTTATAGCAGTTAGGTACATAATGTAAATGACTGAAAGTAAATGACTGAATGTAAAATACACAAGGGATTTTAAGTGGTTCAGAGACTCAAGCTCCTAATCCACTCTTCTACTTTAACGAGCAGGAATTCCACTAAGGAAGGGCAGCACCCTGAATCACTAAGATTCCTTCAAGGCCAGCAACCTTGGAACTGTAGTTAACTAAGAACTCTTCAAGCCAAGTAGGCTTGGAACTCCTCTAGTTCCCTAAGAACTCTTTAAGCCCAGCAGACTTGGATTTTTATTTAGTCCCTACGGATAAGGACCCCTCAAGCCCTGGCTACTTGTTGTTGTTGGTGCTGAGATGCTAAGATGTCTTTAAGCTTGAACATCTTTTGTACTTAGCAGCTTGGTGTGGTCCTCTTTGCATTCTGCATAGAGTCTAGACCACTTCCTCTTTGGTACAGTTGATCTTCATTCTTTTCTGTTCATCTTCATCTCGATGTCAGCTGTGCACCATCACCATTTATGTGACCCCCCCCCCCCCCAAAATAGGTATACATCACCCATCTTGAGTCGCCAAATACATGGTACAGAATACAAGTACAAACTTAATTATACAACCGTCGTGTAATATACGACAATACATAAACTGAGAGTTTTAATAGGAATATTATCATCTAGACAATATCCATACTCAAAAGAGTCCTCATTACATTTATTGTCACACTATTTAACAGAATAGTGAGGACTATTAATGCTATCATCTAGACCGTCACTCCTTTCCCCGACTCATCCCAGCTATATTCTCATTTCCTGAAGAGAACAGTGAAAGAAAGGGTGAGCTCAACTAGCCCAGTAAGAAATATTATGACTAAGATAATGCAGAATAAATTATCAATAGTCTTCAACAATGTTAAACTAATAAAATACAGTAGACATCAAGTTTAACTGTAGCGAAATAAGCAATCAATTAGAAGAGTCAAGTAGAGCATGATATCTACTATCTTCTATGATTTAAAAATGTTTTCATCAATTTTTATCGCTGAGACTCAACTTAATAAATAAACCACATCATCAAGTCATCCCTGCACTTCGGTCCAAGGATATTCATTAAATCATCAATGGTCATGACTATACCGAATAATCTCTGGTCATAATCATACCAAAAACTGTCCATCAATGCACTACAGGCCACTGAGGATTTTTACCACATCATTCGTCACATTACGGTTCTGATTACACCAAATAATCCCTAGTCATAATCACACCAAGTCTATCTATGCACGTAAGCCAAAGATAACTTTCATCACAATATAAGCATGAGAATGATAACAATGATATTTGCATTAATCAAACGAAAACAAGGATAAATATTAAAGACTTTAAATTTATCCAAATATTATCAATCACTTAATAAACTCATAATCTAATATTATTAATATTATAACAATATTTTAATCACTTCTTAAACTTATAAATAATTTATTTCAATTGTTTACACTTTACCAAATAATGCATTTAATCATTCAAAAAATGCCATACTCATAAGATTTCATAACCAATGATCAAATCCCTTATCAAAAATCTACATATACCCTATATAGGATTCTTAAGCCACAAAATCCTATTTTCCAATTTTGTTACTTCACATAACATATTTAACTCATTTACTCATAACTAGATTATTTTCATGAAAAATACCAAATCAGTCCCAAAAATATTTCTTTTCTAGGATTTAGCAGAATATAGTCCCGTATTGAACATATATTTTTCTCAGAATTTTTAAAATTCATTTACTATTTTTCATATGGCTAAAACTGCCGAATATTTAGACATTTATCATAAATTGTACTTTTGTCCAAAAATTTTGAAATTTACAGGACATACTCCTGTTATATACATGTACTCCCAATAAAACTTTCACCAATTTTGGAGTTAACCACAAGGAGTTATAAGTGTTTACTTTTAAAATAGTCTTTTCCCGTAAATTCATAACTCTTAATCTATACATCCAAAAATCGCCATTTTTGGACACAATATAGAAAACTCATCAAATTATCATTTCAAAATTTTCCAAAATTTTTGAGGGTCAGAAAAATTATGAAACTTCCCCTAGCAGAAACCTCTTTTGAATAAAAATATTATTCATATGAATACGAAGGATCATTCACCATGCATATGGTAATCCACATAGACAGGTTATTCCAACAGAATAATAAAGAATGGAATAACAGAAGAATTCACCATGCATACGATAGATTGCACAGATATGTTATTCCCAACAGAATAATAAAGAATGGAACTAGGTCATGCGTAATCCGCACCGACAGGATATTCCAACAGAATAATAAATAATGGAACCAGGTCATGCGTAAACGTATAGACAGGATATTCCGATAGAATAATAAAGAATGGAATAACGATAGAATTCACCATGCATGCGATAGACCGCACAAACAGGTTATTCCAACAGGATAATAAATAATGGAACTAGGTCATGCGTAATACGCACAGACAGGATAGTCCAATAGAATAATAAAGAATGGAATAACAGAAGAATTTCACCATGTATGTAGTACTTCGCATAAACAGGTTATTCCAACAGAATAATAAGGAATGGAATAACAGAAGAATTTCACTAAGTATAGGTAGAGCTGCGCATTATACAAAGTTATTCCAATGTAATAATAAAGAATGGAATAATGTAAGAATTTCACCATGTATGCGGTACTTTGCATAGACAGGTTATTCCAACATAATAATAAAGAATGGAATAACAGAAGAATTTCACCAAGTATAGGGTATACCGCATATACAGGTTATTCCAACAGAATATTAATGAATAGAATAACAAAAGTTCTCTTCATGAATACGAAAGAAATAATACCCCTTACCTTAAAATAATACCCCATATATAAACCATGAACATTCTCCTTAGCTTTTATTCATGAAAAGGACAACCCGATACTAAGACCGTAAGTCCGATATTTCTTATAAGCACTTCTAGGTGATCAGCCTATAGTACTCTATGTTGATTGATAAGTGTATTTTATATACACAATTTCATGTCTAAATCATGCGTATTCTTTGCTATTTTTTTGTAAAAAAGTGCATTTTTACTTGGTTTTTGTTGTTTTATGTGTAGGTTAGTGGTTGCGGCGATTCATGGATTGTTCGTGATATTTGGGGCATTTGCAGTTAAGTTGGAGCCATAGAAATAACTCGGTGTTGCAAAGAAGCAAGTTAGATATCAGAGGAATGCTCACGGAATGGCATGTATGTAAAGTTAAACACCAGGAAGTGGGTCTACCAATCAACTAGCGAGGTGAGGAGCACTGGGCTGGCATTTTCACTTTACACACCCCACGGTAAGTGGGGTCACTCGACCAAGACAGAACTTACGCCTGTCTGGGGAAGAGTTTCAGATGAGGCGGTGAGACTATGGTTGTTCTCATTCTCTTTACAGGATAAGGTGAAGAGTTGGTTGCATTCCTTACCATCAGCTCAATAACAACGTGGGAGGATCTAGCTCGAGAAATTCCTTGCGTAAATTCTTCCCACCGCAAAAACCGCATAAAGATGAGAATGAAATTACAATGTTTGAACAGCAACATGGGGAGTCGTTATATGAGGCATGGGAGAGATATAAAGAACTACTCAGAAAATGCCCACATCATGGATTGCCTCAATGGCTACAAATGAACACCTTCTATAATGGACTACATAGGAATCTTAGGACAAGTATCGATGCAGCATCAGGCGGAGCATTTATGGCCAAGAATTACGAAGAAGCCTACGATTTGATTAAAACCATGGCTGCTAATAATTACTAGTGGCCCACAGCGAGAATGACACAGGTGAAGGCAGCTGGGGTGTTAGAAGTAGATGATAGAACAGCGATACAAGCACAGATGGCTGCAATGTCAAAGAGGATAGAGCAATTGGAAATAGCCCAATCACAGCAACCACAGACAGCACCACAAGTAGCAGTGATATGTGAATTGTGCGCAGAAGAACACCCAACGGAACAATGTGCAATTAATCCAGCAGCTGTGCAGTTCATTGGCAATTACAACAGAATTCCTCAAAACACCTATCAGAACACATATAATCAAGGGAATAGAAATCATCCAAATTTTTCATGGAGCAATAATCAACAGAATCAAGCTCCACGACAATCATATCCTCCGGGTTTTCAGAATCAACAACTAACAGTGTAACATCTGGATGAGAAGTTGGATAAATTCATGGATACCACCCAATTGGCGATCAAGAACATCGAAATTCAGATAGGTCAAATAGCAAGGGAATCAAACAGTAGACCACAAGGAACACTGCCAAGTGACACCGAGAAAAATCCTAAGGGTAATCAAGAGCAATGTCAAGCCATTATGTTGAGAAGTAATAATAATAGCTTGTGGGTCAAGAAGCAGAGATTTCAGTTACAAAGGAAAGAGAAATAGAAATAGAAAAGACGGGGGGTGAGATAAAGCAAGGAAATGAGAATCAAACGGATAAAATCAACTCAGTGAACAAACTAGTTGTTTACCCTCCCCCACCATTCCAGCAAAGAGTTCAAAAACAAAAGACAGATAAGCAGTTTTCAAGATTTTTGGAAGTTTTCAAGAAACTTCAAATTAACATACCATTTGCAGAAGCCCTAGAACAAATGCCCAGTTACGCGAAATTCATGAAAGGGATTATGTCAAGGAAAAAAAAATGGGAAGATTTTGAAACGGTGGCATTAACAGAGGAGTGCAATGCGGTATTACAACAGAATAGGTCAGTCATATATTCGAGAGGAATAGTTGAAGATATCTTAGTGAAAGTGGACAAATTTATATTCCCTGCGGATTTCATCATTTTGGATTTTGAAGAGGACAAGAACATACCAATCATCTTGGGGAGACCATTTTTGGCTACAGGGAGGACTCTTATAGATGTTCAAAAGGGAGAACTTACGATGAGAGTTCAAGATCAAGAAGTGAAATTCAATGTGTTCAAGGCCATGAAGTTCCCTACGGATGAGGAGGAATGCTTCCGAATGGATCTAATTGATCAAATCATTAGTGAAGACATGAGCAAAAGTTTGGCGAATGATCCGTTAGAAACCACATTGGTGGGAGATGAAGAGATCGACGATCCAAAATTGGTAGATTACCTACAGTTGCTTGATTCATTGCACACGGAGGAGGTAATTGCAGAAAAGTTGAAACCATTATTGGTGGAGCCACCAAAGCTGGAACTTAAACCACTTCCTAAGCACCTCAAGTATGCCTATCTTGGTAATTTAAATTCTTTCCTGTTATTATTTCAGCTGCACTTAACGAATTACAGGAAGAAAAGTTGCTGAGGGTACTTAGGGAACATAAGTCAGCTATTGGATGGACAATTGCAGACATAAAGGGAATTAGCCCCTCATTCTGTGTGCACAAAATTTTGATGGAAGATGAGGCAAAACCGACAGTAGAGCAACAGAGATGACTCAATCCAATTATGAAGGAAATGGTAAAGAAGGAAGTTCTGAAATGGTTAGATGTCGGCATCATCTATCTGATATCTGACAGTAAATGGGTGAGTCCAGTCCAGTGTGTACCGAAAAAAAGAGGAATGACGGTGGTGCAGAATGACAACAATGAGTTAATCCCAACCAGAATAGTGACGGGTTGGCGGGTTTGCATGGATTACAAGAAATTGAACAAAGCAACCCGAAAAGACCATTTCCCGCTACCCTTTATTGACCAAATGTTAGACAGATTAGCGAGACATCAGTATTACTGCTTGTTGGAAGGGTATTCGGGTTACAACCAAATAGTCATTGCTCCGGAGGACCAAGAAAAGACCACATTCACGTGCCCCTACGGTACATTCGCATTCAGGAGGATGTCATTTGGGTTATGCAATGCACCAGCAACTTTCCAAAGGTGTATGATGGCAATTTTTTCTGATTTGGTGGAGAAAAGTGTCGAGGTCTTCATGGATGACTTTTCGGTATATGGGGATGACTTTGATAATTGCTTGAAGAATCTGTGCAGCAGATCGCAAAGATGCAAGGAAACGAATCTCGTTCTGAATTGGGAAAAATGCCACTTCATGGTGGAAGAGGGTATAATTTTGGGCCATAAGGTATCAGCTCGAGGACTAGAAGTGGACAAGGAAAAGCTGGAAATAATTGAAAATCTGCCCCCACCAACCTCGGTGAAGGGTATTAGAAGCTTTTTGGGACACGCGGGATTCTACAGGAGATTTATTAAGGATTTCTCAAAAATTGAAAAACCTCTTTGCAGTCTTTTAGAGAAAGAGGCTACATTCAACTTTGACGATGATTGCAAAACAGCGTTTGAGTTATTAAAAAGAAAATTAACTACAGCCCCCGTGATAGTTGTACCGGATTGGAGAATGCCTTTCGAGCTAATGTATGATGCAAGCGATTTCGCAATTGGGGCAGTTTTGGGTCAACGCAGAGACAAGGTGTTTCATGCTATATACTACGCAAGCAAAACACTTACCGAAACTCAAATGAACTATATAACCACAGAAAAGGAGTTGCCTGCCGTGGTATATGCATTCGACAAGTTTTGGGTTTATTTAATCGGGACTAAGGTGATAGTCTACATGGACCATGCTGCAATTCGTTACCTGATAGAAAAGAGAGATGCAAAACCACGCCTTATCAGGTGGATTCTCCTTCTGCAAGAATTTGATTTAGAAATAAAGGATAGGAAGGGGACGGAGAACCAAGTTGCCGATCACTTGTGAAGGCTGGAAAACCAAGGGAAAGAAAAAGATGACAAATGCGAAATCAATGAATCATTCCCGGATGAGTAGCTATTTGAGATTTCAGCAGAGATTCCATGGTATGGCGACTATGCAAATTTTGTTGCAAGCAATATTCTACCACCAAACCTCACAAGGCAGCAGAAAAAGAAATTTCTGCATGATGTTAAGTGGTATATGTGGGATGATCCATATTTGTTTAAGCAGTGCGCCGACAAGGTGATTCGACGGTGCATCCCATACAACGAAGTAAAGAATATTCTGCATGAGTGTCACTCATCGGCCTATGGTGGGCATTATGGAAGCGAGAGAACGGCAGCAAAAGTGCTACAATGCGGTTTCTATTGGCCCACATTATTCAAAGACGCCCATCAGTTTGTTAAACAATGTGATAGGTGTCAAACGGTGGGAAACATCTCGAAATGTAATGAGATGCCCTTATAAATGATTCTAGAAGTGGAACTTTTTGATGTATGGGGTATCGATTTCATGGGACCATTTCCATCTTCCATGAAAAATCAATACATTCTCCTCGTAGTGGACTACGTGTCAAAGTGGGTTGAAGCCACAGCTCTACCAACGAATGATGCCAAGGTGGTCCTCAAATTTCTACAAAAGAACATATTCACGAGGTTTGGCAAACCAAGAGCAATTATAAGTGACGAAGGTAGTCACTTCTGCAATAAACCGTTTACTGCTCTTTTGGCCAAATATGGAGTAAACCACAAGATAGCCACAACATATCACCTGCAGACCAGTGGACAAGCTGAGGTATCAAACAGAGAAGTTAAAAAGATATTGGAGAAAGTAGTGAATCCGAGTCGGAAAGATTGGTCACTAAGATTGGATGATGCTCTATGGGCTTACCGAACCGCATACAAAACACCAATCGGGATGTCACCATATCAATTGTTGTACGGGAAATCATGTCTTCTACTGGGGTGGAATTACAAAGACAAGGCATCTTTGGGCGGTGAAAAGCTAAATTTTGATCAAAAGGTCATGTAGGGAAAAGAGACTCATCGCAGTTGAATGAACTAGACGAATTTTGCCTTCAAGCATATGAGAATGCCAAGATATACAAGGAAAAAGTCAAACGATGGCACGATCTGAAAATTCTACGTCGGACATTCAAACCGGGCCAATCAGTTCTATTGTTTAACTCGAGGCTACGGTTGTTCCCCGGAAAGCTCAAATCAAGATGGTTGGGACCATTCACAGTCAAGCAAGTTTTCCCTCACGGAGCAGTTGAAATTTACAATCATAACCCTCTCGAAACTTTCAAAGTCAACGGACACCGGTTGAAGCATTACTGGGGCGGAGAGACAAACACCGACGTGATCGCCACCACGTGGGTAGATACAACTTGAACAGGAAGTAGTCAGGCTGAAAGACTTAAAATCAAGCGCTCATTGGGAGGCAACCCAACTTTTAGTTTATTATCGTATTTTTCATTTGCATTTTTAGGAATTCATTAGATAGAAGAATAAGATTAAATTCTCGTGATACTCCACACAACATACCATACATCCAATACTAACGAAAGTTCATGTGTCATACTATGCAGGCTGAGAAATAAAAGCACCATTGGAGTACAAAAGCAGCAGAACAAAGGATCTGATAGGGGACTAGTTCACGCAAATGAGCCTCTCTAATATAACACTTACCCGGGGAAATGGTACTTCACACCAAAAGACAGGACGCAGGACCGCAGGGGCATGCCCTTTTTACATAGTACCCCCCGCCGGGACGAGTGTCTGGAATAGAATCTGATAGGGGCCATGCAGCCACGTAGGCGGCATTCTATATA